>JAJMDW010000165.1:77574-203759 GCA_030573755.1 Starmera amethionina
AAAAAAAAAAAAAAAAAAAAAAAAAAAAAAAAAAAAAAAAAAAAAAAAAAAAAAAAAAAAAAAAAAAAAAAAAAAAAAAAAAAAAAACGTCAGAAAATCAGAAAAGAACAAATGGACTTTTTTTAAACTGAAATTGCTAAACTTAGAAGAAGAAGAAGAAGAATATGTTTGCCAGCTCAGCGCGTGTTGTTGCGCTGTTGTGTTTTGTGCTAGCTGCTACAGTGGTGCGTGTGGGCGCATTGCACTTGGAAGTGGAGGCTGTGGAGGCGTCAAGACCACCTGTTTGTATACGTGATTTCATCGGTGAAGGACAGTTGGTTGTTGTCAACATCCATTCTTCTGGGTCTGTTGGTGATGGTCAGGTGCTCAATTTCAACATCATCGACAGTGTGGGCAACGAGTACCGTAAGAAGAAGGACTTTGCAGGAGATGTCAGAGTTGCCTTCACTGCTCATGCCACTGCTGCTTTTGACGTGTGTTTCCAAAACGTTATACAGAGTGGTAGAAGCGCGCATGCCCGTGCCAGATTGAGTAGGGACATTGAAGTGGACATTGAGGCCGGCTCTGCTGCTAGAGACTGGAACGCAATTCAAGCTGCTGAAAAATTGAAACCTGTTGAAGTTGAGTTGAGAAAAGTTGAAGAACTAACTGATGAAATTGTTCATGAACTGGAATACTTGAAAGCAAGAGAAGAAAGACTAAGAGACACTAATGAATCCACTAACAGAAGAGTCCAAAACTTCTCCTTGATTACCATCTTGGCCTTGGTTGCACTAGGTGGATGGCAAATCACATATTTACGCAATTATTTCAAAGCAAAAAATATCATCTAAACCCATTGTCTTGTTAATATGATGCTAGAATGTTTTCTATTATAATGAAATAAACAATCACAGTTATGTTCCTAACCTGTAATTCCATATTTACTCTTCCAATTCACCCAATTTCCCTAAAACATACGCAAAATCCACAAATCCAACTTCAGTAGCCCCACCTTCCGTAGCAATTGCCACCATATCAATCAATATTTTATCATTAATCCCACTATTAACTTGATCACTAATTGCTTTCAAGTCTCTAAAATCTATCGCTTTTCTTTCATTCATTTTCACTAGACGCCGTATCAATCCCCAAGTTTGTATAATCAGCTCTTTATTCCTTTGAAACTTGATCAGATGATAACATTTAATCAGCAGCTTATCAAAATCAACAACATTGGTGCCTTCAACACACAATTTATCTTTAGTAAGATATCTATTGTTCACCACAAACACTCCAGAAATACCCAGATCTTGGTAAAAACTGTTCATTTGTGACCACTTAAGGTCAGTTTCCATTGCATAATCAGAAAACACCTCAAGAATCTGGTCTTCGATGTCTACTGGAATCTGTGTTGGCTTCATGAACTCATTAACTTTGTTGATAGTAACTCTCTTGTTTTTGACCATTTTGCCCTTAAAAAAAAAAAAAAAAAAATGTTATTATATATCTAATACTCCTCTTCGCCCTAGGCCCATAACTTTCATTATCAACATACCATTTCCACAAAGTAGAACTCTTTGAATGAATTCAATTTTATGACTTTTATTTTATGAAATTTATCTCATTTTAAAGTGTATCAAAAAACCGGGCAACTTTGTATTTTTTTTATGGATTTTCCAGTTTTGACAAACAATTAATAAATTTCAAAATTAAACAGAGGAATTATAATGAATTGGAATTGGAAAACAGCGGAAAAGAACGTCCAAAACAACAACAATGAGCGACAACGAGCAGCGCGAGTTTGAGCACGAAGAAGCGCGCGAGGAGATGCGTGAGATGGAAGATGTCGAGCGTGAAGAAAACGACGATTTGAAAGAGGAGTTGTCTGCAGATCTTGATAGTGGATCAGTTGCTGCTGAAACAGAAAACAACGAGCAAGACGAAGGTGATGAAGGTGATGAAGATGAAGAGGATGAGGACGAGGATGAGGATGAGGATGAGGATGATGACGACGATGAAATTAATAGCAGAGCTCAGAGTCGTAAGAGAAGAAGACGTGAACGTAACCAGTTCTTGGATGTTGAAGCTGAAGTCAGTGATGATGAAGACGACGAGGAAGAAGATGAAGATGAACTAGCTAAAGAAGGTTTCATTGCTCCAGAACATGATAACGACACAGAAGAGCCATTGCAAAGAGATGATAGATTGCATAGACAAGTTGATCGTTCTCATGAAAAATCTACTGAAGAAGATGCTCAAAAATTGGCTGCTGCTTTTAAAGAAAGATATGGTCGTACAAACAAATATCGTGGAGAAGATCCAAGTGGTGGTGTCGCACAAAGATTTTTGTTGCCATCCATTGAAGATCCTTCTATTTGGGCAGTTCGTTGTAGACCTGGTAAAGAAAAGGAATTGGTTAACATCTTGTTGAAAAAAATGATCACTTTGAGTGGTAAACCAAATGAGTTAAAAATTTATTCAGCATTCCAAAGAAAAAATTTTGTTGGTTATGTATATATTGAAGCTGAAAAAGTTAGTGCAGTTGATGAAGCTTTAAAAGGTGTTAACGATATTTATTCTATGAACAAAACTTTGGTTCCTGTGGAAGAATACCCTGATTTATTAAGGGTCAGTAAATCACATGAAATTGTTTTGAATGCTGGAAATTATGTTAGAATTAAAAGAGGTAAATATAAAGGTGATTTAGCTATCATTGATTCAATTGATGAAAGTGGTTTAGAAGTCACTTTACAAGTCATTCCAAGATTGAATTATAATTCATCCCAAGAAATTGATCCAAGTACTGGTAAACGTAAAAGAGAAACTGTTAACACAAGACCCCCACAAAGATTATTTAGTAAAAAAGATGCTTTAGAACATGATCCAACTAATTTACAAGCAAGATCAAACAATTCTTTCATTTATAAAGGTGAGGAATATATTGATGGGTTTTTATTCAAATTATTTAAAGTCCAATTTTTGGAAACCCAAAATGTTCAACCAACTTTAGAAGAAATTTCAAGATTTAATAGTGGGAATTCAGAAGATTTAGATTTATCCTCAATTGCACAATCTCTTAAACAGTCAGATTCAGTCACTTTTAAAATTGGAGATTCAGTTCAAGTTTTAACAGGAGAACAACGTGGTTTAACTGGTGAAGTTGTATTCAGTTCAAATGAAAGTGTTAAAATCAAACCTAAAAACTCACAACAAGATGAATTAGAATTCCCTGTAAGTAATTTAAGAAAAATCTTTTATGAAGGTGACCATATTAGAGTATTAAAGGGTAAATTTGCAAATCATTCTGGTATTGTTGTTTCTGTTGATAAAGATCAAGTTACTTTTATTTCAGATCAAACCAAAAAAGATATAACAGTATTTGCAAACCACTTAGCAAAATCTGATGAATCAAGTTCTTATATTGAAGGTAATTATGACCTAAGAGATTTAGTCCGTATTAATATGAATGTTTTTGGTGTTATAATAAGATTGGATAAAGATATCATTGATGTTTTAACTCAAAATGGTCAAATCGTTTCAATTGAACCAAAAAAAATTATTGAAAAAATCAAAGTTAATAAAGCTGATGCGTTCTCTACAGATTGTTTGGGTAATGCAATTAATTTAGGTGATGCTGTTAAAGAAAATTCAGGTTTGCAAAGAGAAGGTGTTGTATTGTTCATTTATAAAGGATCATTATTTGTTTTTTCAAAAGAAACTGCTGAAAATTCTGGTGTGTTTGTTACAGACTCTTCTTCAATAACTTCATTAGCTTCTAAAGCAATTAATACAAATATTAAAAGTTCAATCAATCTAGATTTAACAAAGATGAATCCAAAATTAAGATCTGGTGGAATAATGGCCCCTCCATCTTCAACAACAAATATTCAAAGAGGTCGTGATAAATTAATAAATCAATCTGTTAGTGTTAGATTAGGTGAATATAAGGGATATCGTGGTATTGTTAAAGATACACATGGAGATTTAGCAAGAGTTGAATTACATACAAAATCAAAGATTATAAGTATTGCTAAAACAAAATTAGCAATAGTAACACAAGATCGTTTGATTCCTTATGAAGAATTTATTCAAACAAGAGCAGGATTTAATTCATTTGTTAAACAAAATCCAAGTTATTCATCAGTCACTTCAGGAAAATCATCAGCTTGGAGTAGTTCTTCGGCATCTGGTTCTCTTGGTGGTGCAACTCCAGCTTGGTCTTCATTCAATAACGGAGGTAAAACTCCAAGTCAAGGTGGTAGTAGAACTGCTGTTGGAATGAATGGAAGTGGAACCGCTTATGGTGGTGCTGGTACGGCATGGGGTGGTGCCGGTGGTGCTGGTACTGCATGGGGTGGTGCCGGTGGTGCTGGTACTGCTTGGGGTGGTGCTGCAGGAGGAGCAGGAACTTCATGGGGTGGAAATGGTGCTGGTACCTCATGGGGTGGAAATGGTGCTGGTACATCTTGGGGTGGTGCTGGTACAGCTTGGGGTGGCAATGGTGGTACAAGCACAGCATGGGGAGCAAATGGAGGTAATACTAGCAAATGGAATGGAGGTGATGCATCTCAATATGGTGGAGCTTCACAGTATGGAGGAGCTGAATGGGGATCTAAATCTCAATACACAGCACCAACTCCAGGAAATTATGCTGAAACTCCATCAGTTGCTGCACAGACGCCAATGGGATACAACTTGGAAGAAGACGATGATGAATAAAAATGAGAAAAAGAAAATTAATTATGTTTACTAGTTGGAAAGGCAAGACAGTTAACACAGTTTTGATTGATTTGAATTCATGAAAGTTTTGTTGATATTTTGTAGTGAAAAAAAAAAAAAAAAAAATTCAAATTATTTTGTTATGACTTGAATCTATGTATTGAAATGTCTTTAACGGTAAACATTATTTTCTTTGCCATATTTTGTCAACATGCTTTTTTTAATAACGCCTTTTTTTTAGATTAGAACAGACGTTGGTGATTTGAAAATAGAAATTGATTGTCACAAATGTCCAAAAACAGCTGAAGTATGTTAAAACCCAATAAATTTCAAGTATAAATGGTGCTAACCAACTCAGAATTTCTTAGCACATGCTGCTCAAGGAACATACAATAACACAAAAGTGGTAAGGACAATCAAAGGTTTTATTGTGCAGTTTGGAGACCCTACGAATACAGGGAAAGGAGGTGAAAGTATATGGGGAGGATATTTTGATGATGAAATCACTGATTTGAAGCATGATTCAAGGGTGAGTTTTCTATTTTTTTTTTAATCAATGGGGATTTTACTAACCATTTCAGGGTGTGTTATCAATGGCTAATACTGGTAAAAACACCAATGGATCTCAATTTTTCATAGTGAGTATCAATTATCAAAAAAGATAGAAAAAGAGAATTACTAACAGATTGTTGAGACATATGGTAAACACCCGTCTTTGGATGGTAAATACACAGTTTTTGGGAAAGTGAATCTGGATAGTTCAGAGGCAACATTATTCCAGCTGGAGTCATTACCAGTTGATAAAAAAAACAGACCAAACCCTCCAATTTTTATTAGAGATATAACTATCCATTCAAATCCAATAGCAATGGCATCTGTGAAAGCAAAGGGGCCTACATCTTAATCTCTATCATTCAATATATGTACATTATTATTTTCTGTGTGTGTAGTTATAACTCTATTTTTTCTTAGTAGCAAGATGATCAGCAACTTTTCTTTTTTTGCTTTCTGTGAAAAGGACTCTTTGTCTGACTGATTTAAAGTTAGTATCACAAGCAGTATTGTGGAAAGTAGTTAAACGCACTTATTGGATCGTATCTGACTTGTTGGAACATTGGAGCACCACGCTTGAGTGAGATGTGTTTTGTGTAACCAGTGGCAGCTGAAGACACCAACATGACCATAATTCTATTGGACTTTTCTAAAAAAAAATTGTTATTTAAATAGTTCAAAAAAGTTATGGGCTAACCTACTTGGAGGCATTTTGAACTAATTGTTAAATGCTTTTTAATGTTAAATTTTACTGTAATTTATTTAATTTTCTTGATTTTGGAAGTTTTCAAAAAAAAAACACAAGAAAAACGTTACCCGCGCTACTGGAGTTAGAAATTAGAATTGAAATTTGAAAGTCTTTAGTGTTCACCTTTTATTGGCTACAAAACAGCTTCAACTGCAGTTCTTCTAACGTATGTGTAGTTCTATACTTTCAATTCTAAAAAAATCTATCAAAAAATTGTTAAAAAACAAAGAATAAAACTCATTCTTCATAACTTGCAATCGCATCCTCACTAAAATGTGTATCACAAAGATGATCTATCACTTCCCATCCAAACGCATTTATAAACTTCCGTCTTCCTATAATATTATTATGTGCATCTGGTTGTAATGCAACAAGAACTTTCCTCCATTTCATTTCCCAATGCCATGTTCTAGCTATTTTTTCTTCTAAATACGATTTTTTTTTGAATAGTATATTCTTAAGCATTGTATGTTCTTTTAATGGATTTTCTTGATGTGTATAATAAGGTGGCGGTAAATCATGATATGAATAAACTTTATCGTGAAATATTGTTGACATTCTTGATTCTGGATCCGTGATGTATTCAAGTGTAGGTTTTGGAGAAATCATGGCAACAACACCAGATAAAACTGTTGATGCAGCTGGTGGAATCGTGAAATTTTCAACTTGAGCTTCAATCTCTTGAGTTTGTTTATTATCTTCTATCTCTTTTGCACTCACCGTTTGAAGTCTTTTATATTTCTTTAGTTTTTTGGACCTTTTGGCTTGTTGAGGATGAATTATTTCATGAATTGGTTTGAATTTGATATTTGATTCATTAATTTCATTAGTACATTCACTAACGTCTGGATCTGAGGTACTACTTCCTTGTGTTTCTTTCCGGCTTGTACCAAATCTGTCTTTCCAAAATTTTGGTTGTTGTAATTCAAAAGCATTATAATCATTCAACTCTTGATGGTTTGATGGTATTTTCCCTACTGTAGAGTTTGATTCTTCATCGGTAATTTCTTGTTTTTGTTCTTGTTCATCCTGTTCTATGTTGCTGTGATCTTTCTGTTCATCATGAATTTGTTTCAACTTTTTAATATCACCTAAACCTTGCCAGTCTAAATATAAAAGAGCTGAAGTTCTTAATGGAACAATTCCATCATGTTGAGCATTTGCATAACAGGTTCTATCTTTGAACGATTTGAAGATTTCGTGCGTTGGTTCCATGGGTATGAGCTCAAGAAGAGGTCTAGCAGATTTAGAATCACTATCAAATAAATTACGAATCATTGCACTAATAGAAGGTCTTAAGATTAAATCACGACCAGTTTTCCCCAATGCTCCTAAATCCAATGCGAATGAAATAGGTTTAGGAAACTCTGCTAGTATTCCTAGCAATGGACTGGCTAGCGTAATAAAATTCACTGGTTTGTATTTTCGGAAAAACTCTGGGTCCATATAATTGATATAATGAACTGCATATGCTTGAACTGGTCCTCCTAAAGAATGACCAATGAAGGAAATTTTATCAAACTGGTAATCAGAAGATCCAACAAATTCCATTAGCCAATTTGCTACTCGTTTACCTAAAAATTTAATTCCTTTTTCACTTTTCCCAGAGTTGTGAAAATACCCTCTAACTAGCAGATTAGCACTTGGATTGTCCTTAATTTTATCTTCAATTGACTCTTTTAAATATAACATATCAGCACCAGTGTTTGAAAAGATTCCATGTGTTACCACAACCAGATGTACTGGTTTCTCTGGTTCTCTTGGTGGATTATCCCAAAGTGCCATTGTGTCTTTAAAATCAATATTTATGATATCTGGTTGATAGTTCCTGCTGTCCTGGAACTTGAAATGCTTGAGTTCATCGTAGTCCAACCCCACTCCAAGCTCATAGTTCACTGAAAAGGATTTGGCTATGGTTATCTGGGACACTACATTGACTTCCCACTGATAAAGATCCCCTTCAACATGGCTGTTTTCATTCATAGTGAGTCTGCATTTGAAAGACTGTCCTGGCTTGATGTCCTGATTGAAATGGATCTTCTCATTGAACTTCTTTCTGTGGTCATAGTTCACTGGTGTGACATCGATGTAAAGTGAGAACGGGCCTGTAAGATACACAGGTCTCAACAGGTCAAGCTCGATATTCTTAATTCTGAGCCAGATTTCAGTGCCCTGATCTTCATTTTGTTCTTGTTCAGTTTGCAAAAGCTGCGATGCTTTCACGCTCACTGTGTACCTGTGGTGGTCTCCCAACGCCAGCTTGTCGCGTGTGCCAAACAGCATCATCAAAACTTCTTGTTTTTCTGCTTCTCCAATTTTCTAGCTGCTGATTGCACTGAAATGTAAATAAAACCATAGATTTTTATCACCTTTTTTGTTATTGAGAAGAACAGAAGAAAAGAACAAAACCACAGCGCTAACTCCCAATCATCCAGCTAGCTTGCAGCCATGTCTCTCGGTGTTGACCTCTTCAAGATCACATCCAACTTCTACAAACTGGTGAGTTTTCCAGCATTACGAGCAGCCCAAAACCAGTGCTTTTGAACAATTGGGTTGATGATGATGATGATTAAACCACTAACATCGGCATAAAAAACAGGCTTCTATCCAGGAGGTCAAGTATCTGATCTTCTCGATCTCCAACTCAGAAGAACAGGCCATTCTGGAAGCTGAGATGGACCTACGCAGAAAAGACCCAAAAGTGCTGGCCATTTTGTACGGGAAAGATTTGTGGACTTTTACCATCGATGGGGAGGTATCCTCGCCACCACAACCTGATATTGAGAAGTTCAAATTGAACAAGTCCGATGTGCAAACTTTTTTGCCTTCCTACAGATCAAATCAGAACCCTCAGTCGCTGCTCATACAGCCGCAATTTGTCACACTTCTTCGAGCCATTAATAAAATGTTGGTTTATAATCTCACTTTGAAGAATGAAATAATACCCTTTGGTTCTTGCGGGTTGCTTCCCGATGATTTTTATTACTTGCAATTGGATCCTCGTATCTTGGAAGGAGGAGACTTGTCAATTGGGATATCTGTGAAACCACATAATTTAATCAATTTCCATGATTTCATCCAGAATTCTGACTCTGCATTTAGTAAAGATGAATACGCTGTTTATCTTGCACCTTCAGGTATAAGAGTCTACTTGGCAGAGCCCACACTTAATGAGTCGTTAGCTCCAATACCTCCGAATTCAGAAATCATTGTTCAAACTTTGAAACATTTGCATAATATCATTATTGATCCAAAAGAATGTCAATGGATCAAAGTGGTACCAAATTTAACACATTTGAACGGCTTAGTACCCCAGATATCTAACTACTTGAAGCCAGTGGCCAATTGTAAATATTTGGTATGGCCACTGAATTTATGTTACATTCAGAAATCAGATAAAATATATTCAAATGAATCAATCTATATAAATGATATAGATAATGATCCATTTGCTTTAGTTGATGATTTCATGTCTTTGAAAACTTCAGCGATTGAAAAGGCATCCTCAATTCCAACAAACAACAACACCCCAATGCATTTATCTATTGATACACCAGAGATATTGAATGATTTCGATAGTATAAAATCACCACAAAAATCGGTTCAAAGTCCTTTGAAAAGTGTTTCTCCAGATGCAAATATGATCAATAATAACATTGATGCTGATTTAGATACCAATATTGATTCCATCAATGAAGAGAATTGGAGTGATTTAGGTGATGATTTATTTGGTGATGCTGGCGAAGATGATGATGATGATGATGATAATAATAATAATAATAATTATAATAATGATAATGCTGATAATGCTGATAATGCTGATATAGATGTTGAAATGAACACAACTGATCAACCAAGAGAAGTTACAGATGATGATTTTAATTTTTTTGATGATGAAATTCAAAATAATATTGAACAATCTGGTGAAATCACTAACAATAATAATAATGAATTAGAACTAGAGGAATCTAAATATAATGATGCTGATCAATCACTTAGTCTTGCTAACAATGATTTAGCAGACGTTAGTTCAATCTCAAAAGCTACAAATAAACTTGATATCCCAATTGATCAAATGACGTTACCAACAACCCCACTATATACAGATCCAGGTGCTCCTTTACCAATTCAGTCTCCAAAAAGACGTAAGAAATCAATTTTTTCACCTTTAAATTTTAACCCTATCATTAGATCTTCAGTTGATAATAAATATTCCAACGGTGGTAAATTTTTTGTTTCGCAATTGGAAACTACCCCTACAACTAATGAACCTGAACCTGACTCAATCTCAAGTTTAATTTCTTTTACCAATGATGATAATATTGATGATCAAAGTGATTCAATTTCAGAAACTGATTCCGATGTTTCGGATAATTCCTCTCTTGAGGATTTCGAAATGAATCAAGATCTTGAAGATGAAGAGCCAAAAAGCATTAATAAAGAAGATACAAGTGTAATATTAGAAAAATCACCAAACTCTGATCAAAACTCAAACTCTAATATTGATAACATTAAAATTAATGAAAATGATGTTAAAGATTCACCAAAACTGAGTTCACCAACGCCACAAACTGGTGTTCCAAACTGTTTGCCATTTTTACTAAGATCAATATCAATGAAAATGATTCCAGATACGTTTTATACAAACTGTCCAACAGTCAAAACAGATGAAATTAATTCTTTGTTGGATCTTCTATTACCAAACATTTTGAACGATGATGGGTTTTTAATAGATGACTTATTAGGCTCTTCTGATTTGGAAACATGCTGTCCTGAGAGTATCACAAGAGCTATAGCACAAATTTTCCCAGAGATTACAAATTTGAATTTACTCGAATTGGTTAATGATTCATCTGAGCCAAATTTCTCCAATCATAGAGTGCAATCAATGCAGGTTGAATCTCCAATTACTACATTCCATAAGTCAGTAACTGATAGGAATCAAAATGAATTTACTACATCTCCCATGAAGTCTGATATTTTAAATGACAATAATAATGAAATCAAATCACTTTTCCAGATCCCTGAACCAAGACTGAATATCAAAAGACTTGATCAAAATATAAAAATAAATTCAAATGCTTTGTTTATGTGGAATATGATGAGCTTTGAACCAATCAATTTGAAAAAAGATTTTAAAATTCTTATGTTCACATCAAACAAACTATTGGAAAAATCAAGTTTTTTCTTGACAAGTTTGAAAGAAATTTATGAAAAATCAAAATTAGGGAAAGTTGAATTGCTGAAAATTGGTGATGGTCATAAAATCAATCATGGTATCATTGCCATTGATTACTCAAAAGATATAAATCAACAATTTTTGGAAACTTTCGATTATTTAAATTTGAATTTCAAACAGTTAAATTTTAATCAAGAATTATTAATCTTGAGTTTAGATTTTGATATGAATTTATGTTCAACTATCAAACTAACAAAAATTTTCCAAATGTTTAGAACAAATGTTAACAATTCAAAGTTTTTGAAAAACCTATCTTTAAAGTTTAAAATTGTTCAAAGTTGTTATATTTCTAATGATGGAACTTTCTCAATTCTATCAATCAATAAACTTACTTTGTTATCATTATCACTTTATAACATGATTGGTGACCCAAATAAAAAATTCACTTCCTTGACTCAAGAATTTCCTTCCAAAATTGAATTTAAATTAACTAAACAACCAATTGCAAGTAAGTTACTTTGTGAAAATTCTTACATTCACTTAGCTTATGAACGCTCATTAGATAAAGAATGGTTTTGTGCGTCCTGGACTGATCAATTTAATTCAATCTCCAAAACAAAATCTTGGTATTGTCCATCTAAATTGAAAAACTCTTTGGAAAATGTTACAAATGAAGTTTGGAATATTACATTAGAATTATCAAAAAACTGCTGTGGTAAGAAGTTCTTAGTTTTAACAAGGTTAAATGGTATGATTTCTGATGATGAATTACTTCAATGGAAAAAATTAAGTTCGAAGACGAGAGATTTATCCTTGATTGTGCTATCAACAAATTTGGATACAAAATTATCATTGGAAGTTAGTGAACCTAACTATCCTTTCAATAAATTGTTTTGTTCAAATGAATCAGCAAACATGACACAGATAAATAAGATGGATACTGTAAATACAGTTGGATCAACACCAAATATTTTTACACCACAAGCAATAAATTCACCAGATTTATTTTTAAATCGTCGTTTTCCGAATTCTTCATCATTCCATAATTTTAGTTTTGATAATAATAATTTACATACAGAATCACCAACTGAATTAAGAATAAATCCAGATGATTCCTTGATTTTAAAAGATATAAGTGATGATGTTCATGGTGTAATACTGAATGAACCAACTCCATTAACCAATTCACCAACAAGATTAAGTCTGAAGACAGGGTATTTAATCAAACCATTGGTAAATACAGAAAATAAGATTTCAGTTTTAGAGATAAATTTATTAAGTTGTCCTACAATCTTCAATCAAAAAGAATTATTACATGATTTATTAGTTCAATATAGAAATCTAGCTAAATTTTCAGAATTATATGGGATAGTTAATAAATCAGATTCACTAATTCCAATTCATATTGCATCCGTTAAAAAATGTACAAATTTTTTGATAAACATTAATGTTGAATAATACTTTCAACTCATAAAATATCATTTTCAATAAACAATTCTTTCAAAGAAGGCACCATAATATTGAATTTTGTAGCAATTTTAAACCTTTTTTGTTCGCCAATTTCAATATCATTTAATAACATAGTTTTCCATTCATCATTAATTTCAAAATCCGAATAATTTAACCAAATTGAAATGATTTGAAATAACAATAAGTTGACTTTCAACAAATCATCTTTAATTCTAACCACATCAACAGAATCTCCATAAGTATAATACTTCTCCTCAATAAACAGTTCTTGTACTAATTGTTGTAGCCATTCATATTTTAGTGGATCAGTAAACCAATCATCCTCCTCAGGTTGGCAAAAATTGAAAGAACTGATTTGAGTAATTGTACTTAATATTAATTCTAAAATTAATTGTATTTTCCAATTTGAATTAAAATCTTTTTGAGTGAATGTGAAAAAGTTTGAAAAATCAGAATAATTGAATGATTTATAAAGATGAATTGAAAGTTTTTTCAAAAGTTCCAATAATGACCATTCTGTCATTCTTGAAGATATTTGCAATTTTGAAGAGGTTAATTGAGCAGATTTCAATGCAAGAAACATTATATCATGTCTTAATTGTATGCTTTCTTCAGAAAGTTTATTGAAATTTTGGAATTTTGTGGTTAATAAGATTGATTTTGAAATTTTTAATTCATTTGGGAAAACATTTTTATAATTTTGTTTGTTTGATAATAAAATTATTTCTGAAATTTTAGTATTCCAATGATATCTTCCTAATTTATTGAAAAATTTGAATATTAAAGTTGATTGGAATCCTTCAACTGGATTTTCTTTAAAACTTGATAAACTGATTTGAACAATTCGTAGTATAATTGATAGAAATTTCTCCCAATTTTTAAAGATTTCATAATGTAATTCATCATTTATAGTGGAACAACTTAGACACCAACCAATTGCGGACCAAATTCTTTCATTATAACAAGCATAATCAATTCTTTCATTTTTCATAATATAATTCGAATGTTTATCCACATGGGCCATTACATCACCCATATCTTCTGTATCATCTGCATTAAAGTTAGATTCATCATCATCATCATCGCCATCAGTTAATTCGTTTGCAAGTTCATCAATCAAAATTTTTTTGGAATTGATGCCTTTGAAAGTTTCTTCAAGTGCTTTTTTCCTTGGTGACCATTCTGTCTCACTAGATACTTCTGAATGTGATCTTTTCAAATCTGATGATGAAAATGATGTGTTTCTTGTAGAGGTTGACTTTGCACTCAGTAAAGAATTAATAGAAGGACCTCTACTTAAAGTGTTTTTATTATTTTCAAATTTTGGTCTTAACCTTCTGTTTTGGGGGTTCAGTGATATGAAACTTAAACTTTGTAGTAGTTGTAATTCAGTGTATTTAATATCTGACTGTGAATAATCACTCTTACCACCATCATAATAATTTTCAACCACGGTAATTAATCTTGATAAGATATCTATGCATCTTTTAGGAATTGGAGCATCACTCAAAGGTATATTCAAATCATTATCCAAATTTGTGTCATTAAGTATGCTATCAGCGTTGCAATGTTCAGCCAGTGTAGCAAATGAGAGTAGATAGATCAAGATGTTTGAGTTTGGACAATTAATTTGGCCATTTTTGCAAATAAACGACTCGATAAGAAACACGGTTTTCTCGTACTGTTTGTTGTCTATTGATGATTGATATGTGTTGTCTAGTGATTCTGTCACCACACTGTACGTATCTGTTGTCATTTGTAGTGGTGGTTGTTGTTTCGTCTATTGATTGGATCAATAATAAATTATAGTGAGATAATTTTACAAAAATCGGTGAAGGAAATAAAATTTCGCGTCTGAAAAATTTATTGACACAATTATTTAATTTGAAAAATGGTTTGAATATTTTGTACAATTTTTTGATGCTGTGATGATTCTTGAATACCACTGAATAGAACAGGTACAGTATACAGTGATTGATCTAAAAAGAACAAAAAAAAGGGGGAAAGAAATTGGACTGAAATTTCAAAACTTTATTAAATTAAAACCAAATACATACATATGTACACAAGTTTAGTTCAATTTTTCAGTTTGACCACTCAACAAAGTAAAACTTGGAGCTGGTAATTTTTCAACACCTTTCAAGAAATCCAATTGCATAACAAAATCAAATTCCAACAATTTCCCACCAACTTTTTCAACCAATTCACCAGCAGCTTTAGCAGAACCACCGGTAGCAATGATATCATCAATCACAACAACATTTGAACCTTCTGGAATAGCATCTGCTTGGATTTCAAAAACATCTTCACCATATTCTTTGGTGTAAGTTGCACTCAATACATTACCTGGTAGTTTCCCTTGTTTTCTAACTGGAACAAAACCAGCACCAATGGCTAAAGCAACAGATGGGCCAAATAAAAACCCTCTTGATTCTAAACCAACAATGTAGTCGATTTTAGTGGATGGGAATTTTTCATCGAAATGTAATTTGAAAGCACGGATTAATTTTGCAAATAAGTCTGGAGATCTGAAAATTGGTAAGAAATCTTCAAATAAAATTCCTTCTGAAGGGAAGTTTGGGTATTGATGTAAAGCATTCTTCAATTCTGCAGCAAGTTTTTGGATTTCAGCCATTTTGTTTTGAAGTGGTTTTGGCAATTAATTTGCGAATTTTTGAAATTTTTAAAATTTTTTTTTTTGGTTGAAAATTAAAAGCTACAAAAAATTGTACATAATTAATTTTTTATCAGTTGATGATTGATTCTATTTTATTTTTTTGTATTTTAAGTAATGCAAATTCTTTAATCTTTGGACAATATTGATTCAGTGATTTTTGCTGAGTTTATTAACATCTTTTAATTCCTCTTTGTCTTTTTGCAACTCCTTTTCATGTTTTTTTTGTAATTCATTTGTATGTCTATTTCTTTTAAATAAGAAAAAATCACTGTTAATATCTGGCAACACCTCACTAATGTAATAAACACCACCACGATCGGTCCAACTAACAGAATCATTCTCCAAAATAAATTTTTGAACTTTAAATCTACTTAGGACACATTCAGCAGTTAATTCATTAACAACATAACCAGCTGGAACTAAATTTTTTAAACTAATGATTTTAGTACCAACTTTAATATCTTTAAATAATTTAACAACTTCATTATTTAAATCTGGTGTGAAAATATAATTATTAACTAGAATAACATCAGATTTATCAATAATTGATTTAACTTGTTCATTACCAACAAAACTTTGTTTATTGAAAAATTTAACATAACCAGGTTTAATACCAAAAAATTTACATCTTTTTTGAAATTCAATTAATTGTAAATCACCTAATTCACTTGCATCTTCCATAATTTCACACCCATAACTTTCACATCCAAATTCTAAAGCTGCTTGAATGACACAATTACCAACACCTGAACCAAGATCAATGAAAGTTGATGATTGTTTTAAACCAACTTGATTGAAAACTTTTGATAAGAAATTTGGTAATAATTCTCCATAAACATAATTTGAAAAAGCTTTATATTTTTTCAATCTATTGATTTGTAAAGAAACTGAACGATGATAGATTTGATTTAATAAATTATGAAGTGATTTTTGTGATATAGTTTTTTTCTTTGATAAGTAATCATTTAATTTATTTGATTCATGTACTTGGACAATCAATTTATTAAATTTATCAATTGATTTGAAAACTTTTTCATAATCTATATCATCTAAAGCTTTTGAATATTCACCAACAATTGATTTATATGGGTTTTCAGGATTATATAATTTTTTCTGGAATTTTGGTGGTAAATAAACTAATGCAATAAATTCCATTAAACAACCAATTTCATTTAATGGATCAAGTTTAAAATTTCCAGCTTCCATTAAATAATAATTTTCTTTTAAATTTGGGTAAACGATTGAATTTATTGAGATTTCTTTTGGTTCCAAATTTGGGTATGGTTTATATTTATTAATACAACTTTTTGTTGTTTCACTTGCACTTTTAAAATCTAATGAATTGATTAAATTTGTTGTATTATTGAAAATTTCTTCAACAAAGAAGTTTTCAAAAATTGGGATTTCATCATCTGTGATACTGTTTTTAACATCTGGAATAAATGGGACATAACCATCAACATATTTGGGAACTTTTGGTGTTGAAGTAATATTTGGAATTGGAGATGAAGATGAAGAAGAAGATGATGATGATGAAGACGATTGTAACAGATCTGAGGAACTTTCTCTATTAAAACGTCCATGTCCATGCAGTGAAGCTCTTTCCAACGTTTCTTCTTTATCTAAACGTTTCTGTAATTCCAATTGTTCTTTTTCTAATTTAAGTTTCAATTCCAAGTTTTTTTTATCAATACGATTTTTTTCTCTAGCCTTTTTTTCAGCTTCTTTACGTTTACGTTCTTCTTCTTGTTTTTTCAACTCATCAGCAATTCTTTGAGCTTTTCTTTCTTCTTGTTTTTTCTTTTTCAATTCACGTTCTTGTTTTTCCATTTCATAAGCTTCTTGTTGGTATGATTTAGCAGCTCTATGACGTCTTTTACCATTAGCCAGTCCTAGGTTGTTGCTGTTGTTATCATCATTCTGTTGTTCTTCATTGTTGAATTTAGGGTCGCAGTACCAGACAGCAATCTCTAAAAGTTTGTCAACTTCACTACCCTTATAAGATCTCTTTTTCTTCTTTTTTGGAGGTGGTTGTTGAGCTGTAATTGATGATGATTCTTGTAATTTTGTAGCATCAATTGCGGGTTGTAGTGGTGATTCGGTTGTGAAGGATGTCTGTGGAGTTGAGAAGGAGATGTCTGTGCTCTCTGAGTCCGACTCCATTTTGTAGCCGATTTGTGTTTATAATAATAATATTGATGAAGTTTGTTTATTTTTTTGTTTATTTTTCGTGTTTTTCAATATTTTGGAATGTTGTGATAAAACTGAGAAATTGAGTATTTATTTAATTGGGGGGAATTTTTATATAAATATAAAAGTAATATAATACTATATTAAACAGCAGATTGAGTGTAGAATAATATTAATGAAAATAGAGATCAAAATGTGGTTTAAACAGATGATTTTATATTAAAATATAATTATTTGTGGCGTATGTGGCTAGTGAAATATTTTTAGTTAATCAATTTCTAATATTATGAAGTATAGAAGAAAATAAATTAAAAAAATTTGTCAACGAAAACTCATAATTAGCTAATATAAACAACACCATTAGAATCCTCTTTATCTCTACATTACAACCATCAAACTTTTGTTCTAATATCTTAATTAAAAACACCAAATTAATTACTCTTTATTTTTATATTTATTTACATAATAAATAATACAAAGACCGGGTAAACACCAAATCCAATTAAATATTTCATCTACATATAACAAATTCTCAACTTCACTACAACAATTAATATTCAAAACAAATACAAATCAATTGAACTGAAAATGCCACCAAAGGCTGATTGGGAGAAGTACACCGCGCCAATAGAAGACGAGAACAAACCAGAAGAGAAGATCGTCCCGCTCTCTGAGGGAGACATCCAGGTGCTTCGTACTTATGTATGTACAAATTATTAACCAACCAGATTTCAGTGGCAAATATTTGAAATTTGAAACTAACTCCATGAAATAGGGAACAGCTCCATATGCTAAAAAGATCAAAGATGTAGAGGCAGATATCAAACAGCTAGAACTTAAGATCAAGGAAAAGATGGGCATCAAAGAGAGTAATACTGGTCTAGCACCTCCTCATCTATGGGATGTTATGGCTGATAAACAAAGAATGGAAGAAGAACACCCATTACAAGTTGCTCGTTGTACCAAAATCATTAAAAGTGACGAAGGTGAAGACAAGTCAAAATATATCATCAATGTCAAACAAATTGCCAAATTTGTTGTTGGTTTAGGTGAAA
This sequence comes from Starmera amethionina, assembly GCA_030573755.1. Taxonomy (NCBI): domain Eukaryota; kingdom Fungi; phylum Ascomycota; class Saccharomycetes; order Phaffomycetales; family Phaffomycetaceae; genus Starmera; species Starmera amethionina. Next base: position 96,147 of record JAJMDW010000165.1, read on the forward strand.
AAATATCTCCAACTGATATTGAAGAATCAATGAGAGTTGGTGTTGATAGAACAAAATATGAGATTCAACTACCTCTACCTCCAAGAATCGATCCAAGTGTCACTATGATGACTGTGGAGGAAAAACCAGATGTCACCTATAGTGATGTTGGAGGTTGTAAAGATCAAATTGAAAAATTAAGAGAAGTTGTTGAATTACCACTTTTATCTCCAGAAAGATTTGTTAAATTAGGAATCGATCCTCCAAAGGGAATTCTATTATATGGTCCTCCAGGTACTGGTAAAACTTTATGTGCAAGAGCTGTGGCAAATAGAACTGATGCTACTTTCATTAGAGTCATTGGTTCAGAATTAGTACAAAAATATGTTGGTGAAGGTGCAAGAATGGTTAGAGAATTGTTTGAAATGGCACGTTCCAAAAAAGCTTGTATTATATTTTTTGATGAAGTTGATGCAATTGGTGGTGCAAGAGTTGATGATGGTGCTGGTGGTGATAATGAAGTTCAAAGAACAATGTTGGAATTAATCACTCAATTAGATGGGTTTGATCCAAGAGGTAATATTAAAGTCATGTTTGCCACAAATAGACCAAATACTTTAGATCCTGCTTTATTAAGACCTGGTAGAATTGATAGAAAAGTTGAATTCTCATTACCTGATTTAGAAGGTCGTGCAAATATTTTCAGAATTCATACAAAGGCAATGAGTGTTGATAGAGATATAAGATGGGAATTAATTTCAAGATTATGTCCAAATTCAACTGGTGCTGAATTAAGATCCGTTTGTACTGAAGCTGGTATGTTTGCCATTAGAGAAAGAAGAAAAGTTGCTACTGAAAAAGATTTCCTTAAAGCTGTTGATAAAGTTATAAAAGGTAATCTTAAATTTAGTTCAACTTCAAAATATATGCAATATAATTAGTCATTTTATTCAAATTTATTCCATTTTCAATAATTTAGATGTAGTTTGCTTTGCTTTGTCTGCAATTTTTTTTTTTTTTTTTTTTTTTTATTTATTTATTTATATGTCAAAAAAAAAAAACCACAACTTTTGGTGTCAAAGCAATTATCTATTTCAAAATTCAATATAACCTACAATTAATTAAAATGTCAAATCAATTGGTGCTTGCCACCAATAAAAAAATAGAAACAACTTCTAAATCAAAAACAAAATTCAAATTCAAATTCAAATTCAAATCCAAATCCAAATGAAAGACATTATTACTACGAACATCATGATGGAAATAGTCATTATTATTATGATGATCATCATTATTTTAATCCACCTACTTATACCTACCATTATTATCCACCCACTTATACTTATAACTATACCAAGACCAGTTATACTCCACCTTTCAATAATACTGCTCCTAATAACACAAATTTTTCCCATCAACACAATCCTTCTCCAAATACTGATTAATCCAATCAAAATACAACAGGAACTTCCACCAGTTCTTCAAACAATTCTAATGAAGTAAACAAAAGAAAACCTGTATTTAACCAAGGACAATGAACCAACTCTTTAACCTCACAAAGATTAAATACATACACCAGACGTCGAAACTTTGCAAACAATAATCCATCACCATCAAATACACACTCATCAGTAAATGAACCAGTAAATGAACCAGTAAATGCAGTTTCTTAGAAGAAGACGTGCAGAACATGAGAGTTAAATAATAATAATCAAACTAAAGATCAATCGAGTTTTGGTATAATGGATTTTTTAATAATTGGAGTTATAATTTTGATAGTTGTTGCTTTATTGCTGGAAATTTTGAAATCAAGACATAAACTAAATCGAATTTTAATTACATGAATTAGCATTAATTCAATTCTATTTATATCTAAAAATCATTTACATTTCTATATCTAATATTAAGTATTTGTAAAATACTGTGTGGTCATGATATGAAGAAATGAAAAAAAAAAAAAAAAAAGAAAAAGGCAAAAAAAAAAGTAATCTAATAATCCCACCAACTAACACAACCCATTCCATCCGTTTGACAACTACCAAGCAATGCAAAACTTGGTTTTAATTCTTCATCTTTTTTATTCTCATCATCTAAATTTTCATCATCATCATTATTATTTAAATTTGGACCTTTTGGTTTAACATTAACAAAAATTTCTTGTTCAACTCTAAACCGTACTTTTTCATTAACATCCAAATACAATTTTGAATCTTCATCTGCATTCCAAATCCATGCATTATCATTAATACTATATTCTGAATTTTCAAATAATAAATTTTTAGGAATGAAAATATCATTGAAAAATTCCATTTTAATTTTGATACCTTCAGGTGTACATTTTTCAATCCAACCAGTTAATACTTCACCAATGAATGGTCTGAATACAACAACATGAAATTCGCATTTCACATAACTTGCCCCATCTCCTGGTCTTAACATCCCATCTTCAATTTTAATTATATCCCAAATTGAAATTACTAAACCTAAATTATGAACGATTTTATTTGCATATTTTTTATTTAATTCTGAGGTTAATGCTCGTTTGGAATCACGGTGAAGTTGGTCTGGTGGGATACGTATAAGATCTGATATTTTGGACAAAATGAACATTTTTGTTTCGCTTTCTCTTTCTCCAAGAATCAAATTACTTTTTCTTTGTTCAAACTTCAAAATATTTTTTTTTTTCACCATAAAAAAAAAAAAAAAAAAAAAAAAAAAAAAAAAAAAAAAAAAAAAAAAAAAAAAAAAAAAATCAAAAATTTACGTCGAACAAGAATCGAACTTGGAACTAGAGAGAAATAAAAAAAACATAAAATTTTTAATTCTTTCCACCACCAAGAATCGAACTGCTAGCCCGCTGCTGTATCTGACATCCCGGAACTTTGAAGTTCCTTGCTGACGGTTTCCTTGCTGCTGATTGGCTGCCTTCTATCCTTCTGGTCACTGAATTTGAAAAGCGCTCATCGCTCCGGCTGTGGTCCCTACCGGCTCCGTATAACCATTATAATCAATCACCATTAATTTTTATAAAACCATCATTTCTCTTTAATATTTTAATTCCAATTGTTTCACCAGATCATCGTTCATTGAAATAATTATATAATAAAATGCTCTCTTTAGCTAGACACCAGCGCTCTTCCGCTGTCGCTGCTTCTAAAGTTGCAAGATTATTCTCAACTTCCCGTCAAGTTCAATTAGCTTATTCTACAAATGATGACATTAGAGGTGAAAATGCTGCAAAAGGTGTTGCTGATAACTATCATATCATTGACCATGAATACGACTGTTTAGTCATTGGTGCTGGTGGTGCAGGTTTAAGAGCTGCTTTTGGTCTTGCTAATGCTGGTTATAAAACTGCTTGTATTTCAAAATTATTCCCAACTAGATCTCATACTGTTGCTGCTCAAGGTGGTATCAATGCTGCTTTAGGTAACATGCACAAGGACGATTGGCATTGGCACATGTACGATACCGTTAAAGGGTCAGATTGGTTGGGTGATCAAGATGCTATTCATTATATGACTAGAGAAGCTCCTCAATCAATCATTGAATTAGAACATTATGGTGTTCCATTCTCAAGAACTGAAGAAGGTAGAATTTATCAAAGAGCTTTTGGTGGTCAATCAATTGATCGTGGTAAAGGTGGTCAAGCTTATAGAACTTGTGCTGTTGCTGATAGAACAGGTCATGCTTTATTACATTCCTTATATGGTCAAGCTTTAAGACATAACACCCATTTTTTCATTGAATATTTCGCTATGGATCTATTGATGGATAATGGTGAATGTGTTGGTGTTATGGCTTATAACCAAGAAGATGGTACTTTACATCGTTTCAGAGCACACAAAACTGTTATTGCCACTGGTGGGTACGGTAGAGCTTATTTCTCTTGTACTTCTGCTCATACTTGTACAGGTGATGGTTTCGCAATGGTTTCAAGAGCCGGTTTACCTTTACAAGATTTAGAATTTATTCAATTCCATCCTTCCGGTATTTATGGGTCTGGTTGTTTAATCACCGAAGGTGCAAGAGGTGAAGGTGGTTTCTTGATTAACTCTGAAGGTGAACGTTTTATGGAAAGATATGCTCCTCATGCTAAAGATTTAGCTTCAAGAGATGTTGTTTCAAGAGCCATTACTATGGAAATTAGAGCTGGTAGAGGTGTTGGTCCAGAAAAAGATCATATGTTCTTACAATTATCTCATTTACCAGCATCTGTTTTAAAAGAAAGATTACCAGGTATTAGTGAAACTGCAGCAATTTTCGCTGGTGTTGATGTTACAAAAGAACCAATTCCAATTTTACCAACTGTTCATTATAATATGGGTGGTATTCCAACAAAATGGAATGGTGAAGTTATTACAATCGATGAAGAAGGTAAAGACAAAGTTGTTCCAGGTTTATTAGCATGTGGTGAAGCTGCTTGTGTTTCTGTTCATGGTGCCAATAGATTAGGTGCAAACTCTTTATTAGATTTAGTTGTTTTCGGTAGAGCCGTTGCCTTAACAATTGAAGATTCTTTAACTCCAGGTTTACCACATAGAAAATTACCAGCAGATTTAGGTAAAGAATCTATTGATAATTTAGATAAATTAAGAAATGCAAGTGGTCCAAGACCAACTGCTGATATTAGATTAGCTATGCAAAAAACGATGCAAAAAGATGTTTCAGTTTTCAGAACTGAAGAATCTTTATTAGATGGTGTTAAAGGTATTGAAGAAGTTGATAAAACTTTTGCAGAAGTTGGTACAACAGATAGATCAATGATTTGGAATTCAGATTTAGTGGAAACTTTAGAATTACAAAACTTATTAACATGTGCTGTTCAAACTGCTAATTCTGCAGTTGCAAGAAAAGAATCAAGAGGTGCACATGCTCGTGAAGATTATCCAAATAGAGATGATGAAAACTGGATGAAACATTCTTTATCATGGCAAAAAGATTTCGGTGATAAAGTGGAGTTGAATTATAGACCTGTTATTTCTCATACTTTAGATGAAGCTGAATGTGCTTCTGTTCCACCAGGTATCAGATCTTACTAAACAATATCAATTATTATTATAATTTAAAAAATTTAATTTTATTTTGAAAAATTTGAACCTTATTTCTTTAATTTCTTTAATTAACAGAAAAAATTAAATATTTTGTATATTCTTCGTCATCCCTTATTTATTATGCTTTAATGAACATAAATTTCATATAAGTTTATGGTATTTTTGTTACATTGTATTCATTAATATCTATCATGATCAAGGAAATCCAAATTTTATTAAAAATTCAATAGTTTGAAATTTAGGATTTTCTAAATTTGCTTGAAAATTTTTAGGAATTTTAAGATCCATAACGTTATTTAAATCTTCATTTTCAATTTGTGAGTAAAATAAATTAATTTGATCATCATTTAAATCTTCAATTTTCAAATTTTTCAAAATTTTCCAATTTTTAATCAACCATTTATTAATTTTAATAAATTCATCATCATAATATAAATCATTATCATTTTCATCCAATCCATGATCATTTGTCACTGGAATATCAACAAACTCTAAATGTTTCCGACCAGGTAAACATTTATCTAATGCGATAAAATTTGTTTCAATAAATCCTTTAGCAAATTTTTTTTTATTATTATTATCATCATCATCATCATCAAAATCAAAATCTAAATCAATTTCATTTTCATTTATATAAGATTTTTTCACTGGAGGTAATTCAGGATGCCTTATTATTGCATCAAAATAAACATGTAAATGAGCACTAAACCACCAATGGGGCATAATTTTCATTAATAAATCCATATTTGGAGCTGAACCTAATTCACCATTTTCAATATCTTTTTTGAAAAAAGGTTTTTTTTTAATTAATTGTGATTTATTTCCAAAATTATAAACACCTTCAGGCCAATCATGACTTAACATGATATTAACGTTTTTATTTTGTATCATTCTAATTTTCAAATAATCTTTAAATCTTGTATGATAGATAGTTTTTTTACTTAATTCATCATATGGGAAAGTTTCAAATCTATCCAAATAAAAATCTTGTTTATTAAAAATCCCACTTATACCACCAATTCTTAAATTTTTAAACCAAATTATATTTGAATAACCAAGAAAATAAATATTTGGAGCAACCCATCCACCAAATTGTAATTCTTGTAAATAATTTGAAGCTTCATGGTTCCCACCAATAAAAATCGTTAATACAGGAGCAACACATTCACCTGTATAATATTTTTTGAAATCTCCAATTTTTTTAAAACGATTTGGAACATTAATTGAATTTAAATCAGGTTCATTTCTAATTGATTGGAAATCTCCACATATTATTAACAGTTCAGGAAGCAAATGATGTGGTTTTGAAGTGATTTGTGCATAAATGTCGTCTAAGTTGCCATGACCACAGCCTTGGATGGCAATTTTGACCATATTAATTTCAGTTTTTAAGTTCAATATTGTACAGTGTAATTATGAAGCATTTTTATTTTATTTTATTTTTTGCAAAAAAAATATTTTTTAACCATAAAAAGCAGATTAAGTTATAGATAGATAGAAAATTATAGATATGTAAATGAATATAAATATATATGTATTTAGATTTCTAATTATTTATTTATTTATTTATGAATGTTTATCTCGACTCAAACATAGATCTAACATCAAAAATCTTTCTTTTTTAAATAAATTCCAAAAGAAGAAGATTAGAATTTAAAGACATGTTCAGAGGTGAAACCCAAATCCTTCAAAGCACCAGTGACTGGACCTTGTTCTTGAGCAGAGACTTTAGCACCAGAAATGGACTCATATAAAGGTTGGGGACCACAAACGAAAACATGATGGTCTGGAGATGGACCACCAATATGAGCTTTCAACCAGTCTTTGGTGATGTAACCAATTTCACCTTGGAAACCAGCAGCTTCTTTATCAACGAAATAAGTGAAGTTGAATTTAGCTGGGTGAAGTTTGGCAATTTTATCCAATTCAGCTTTCAACAAGATGTCATCAGGGGTTTTGTTACCATAAACTAGATTAACTTTGGTGTTATCATTTGGATTTTTAGCAATCTCATGGATCAATTGGTATAAAGGAGTGATACCGGAACCACCTCCAATCAAAGTGATTTCTTTAAATTGGTTTGGCTTGTAGTTCCATTTAACAATTGGGCCTTTGAATGAAACAGTGTCATTTGGTTGTAAACCGAAAATATGGTTACCGAATTTACCAGTTGGATACTTCTTAATGACAAAGTCAATGGTTCCCTTTTGATCAACATCACTGACTGGAGTATAAGGTCTAACAACATTAGAACCTTTTGGAGTCACATATTTTGCCAGAACTAAAGAAGCAACGACAAGACCGGATTTGGCATCTGGAGAGTCCAATGCAAAAGTGAATTTTCTGGTGTCAGGACTGATGTCTTCAAACTTGACCAATTTCAAATCGATCCATTTGTCGTCACCTTTGAAAGTGACTGCGGTGTCGTTGCTGACGATGGAAGAGGTGGATGAGTTTCTGAACACTGTTGAGGCGTAGTAAGCTGACGCAGCGACGGCAACAGAGCCAATGGCTAATGGGAGGAAAGATCTTGCTGCTGGGAGTCTTGCAAATGGCATTTTTTTTTGATGAGTTGTTGGCAGTTGCTGTTTAAACGGGAGTGGAAGAGTTGCTTAAATTTTGAATTTTAAATTTTTAAAAAGGAGCAAAAATTTTTTGATAATTTTTGAAAGAAAGAGAAAAGAGAAAACAAAATGCAGCAGCAAAAGATTCGTGATTTAGTGAAGATTGCTGCACAGTTTGTGCCTCAATTGAGTAGCACAGCAAGGAAAGGAGATGGTACCTTATTTTTTTTCCCGATGAATTTGTGTTAAAACTAACTTTTTTTTTTTTTTTTTAGCTGGAAGAATCGTAGTGTTTGGAGGATGTGAAGATTACACTGGTGCTCCATACTTCAGTGCAGCAGCTGCAGCATCGTTTGGGTGTGATTTAACACATGTTGTGTGTGAGAAGAACGCAGCTACGGTGATCAAGTCGTATTCTCCCAACTTGATGGTGCATCCGTATCTATATGAACGAGACAGTTTGCCACAGAACATCGACCAGGAAGTGTTCCTCAGCACCAAGATCATGCCTAAGATAGCTCAATTGGTGAGCAGGATCCATGTTGCGGTTATTGGCCCAGGGCTCGGAAGAGATCCGTTTATGTTGGACACTATCAAACTAGTTGTTGAAGAATTATCAAGACGTGAAATCCCTATGGTTTTGGATGCTGATGCTTTGTATCTTGTATCAAAGCAGCCAGATTTGATTATGCAGTTGAAATCGGATGTTGTGCTTACTCCCAATTACATGGAATTTAAAAGAATTGCAAACTCTTTACAGATACCTTTATCGGAATCTACTGATTTACAAACCAATATCGATGAAACCAAAGCTGTTGCATCTAAATTATCAGCAACTATTTTGAGGAAAGGACCCGTTGATATAATAGCAAACAGCAGTAAAACATTGACCAACTCATTGGAAGGCTCATTGAAAAGAGTTGGAGGTCAAGGTGACACATTGACTGGAATCATGGCAACTTTATTAGACTGGGGATTAACTAATTATAAAGGAGAGTTATCAAGAGACGAAGTGATTTTGAATGCGTGTTATGCAGGTACAGTTGCCAGTCGTGTTGCTCAAAATGAAGCTTTCAAATTGAAAAAAAGAGGTATGCAAACAACAGATGTTCAAGATCAAGTTGGTAAAGCTTATACAATGTTGTTTGATTAGGCAGTACACCAAATATTATGAATATGTATTATGAATTTTATGAACTTTTATGATTTTTTTTTTTATTTCATTTCATTTCCATTTCATTTCTGTATAACGGCATACCAATTATCTCTTTCATACCCATTTCTTACAACTTTGAACCCAGCAGCTTCAGCGTTGCTTTCTAATTCCCCTTTCTTGTATAAATGATAATATCTATATTTTGTTTCATCCTTTTGTTCTTCAATATCTTCTTTGGATTCCTCTTTGATGTCTTCAGTATTCTGTTTTTTACTTCTGGATTTTTTTTGTTTGGGCTGCTTCTTCTGTAACACCCAAGGTACCAGCACATCTTGTGGCATCCCTTCTTTATAACCCCTTCTTGAGTTCTCCTGTTCTAAAGCCCAAACATAAATCAAAGCCTGTCCTCCATCTCGAAGTTTGGACATAATATGTTTAATCACCTCGATTCTTCTCTCTTCTGTACTGAAATGATGGATCACTGCAATGCTAATAGCAAAATCAAATCTCCCATCAGGATGAGGCACATTCAACCCATCAGCAACCATCACTTCATGTCCAAACTCTTTGGCACAATTTATCAAACCATCTGAACGATCACTTCCAATGATGAAAACATCTTTGTTGACACCAAGATACTTCCCGTTCCCACACCCAACATCAATGCCAACCTCTCCTTTGCTTCTACCTTTCAAGAACTCCTCCACAATAGGCCATGGCTAAAGAAAAAAAAAAGTTAGTTTTGTGTCGTTTCTTATCTTTTCAAATACATGTACAAAGGAGGTACTTTATAACGTGTCTGTGAGAAGTGCGACGCTATCTCGTTGTACACAGTGTGCACATAAGTCTGTTCTTTCGCCACAGCGTCCAACGATTCGTCCATTTTTGCTTCCTTTTTTTCTTTAATAACAATTTATTTTAATGTGAAAAAAAAAATATTTTGGCTGGAAAAAAAAAACCACGAATTAAATTTATTTGTATAACCAAATCAACAGAACGAAAAGTGACAAACGATGGAAAAAGCACAGGAAATTATCAACAGCGAGTCCAAACAGAGCTTAAGACTAAGACAGTGGATTGTGTGCTCAATTCTCGCGTTGTACCTGTTCATTGGTGTGCCGTTGTGGTTCAAATTCACAGAGATTTATAGAGCAGATTTGCCACAACAATTCATAGAGACGATACATCTGCATCCTTTGGATGATGTGCAAATAGTGAACGAGGTGTGTCTTGATGTTGCTGATGGGTTTGTTTTCCCTGATTTGATCGAAGCTGTACAGATTCAGATTGATTCAGAGTTGGTGAAATTACGTGATGAGATGGTTGTTGATTGGAATGTTACGTTGGTTGGTGATTGTAGTGGTAAGGGGAAAGATGAATATGTTTTGAGAGTGAAAGCTGGGGATAATGATGGGATTTTGATTGATGAAGTTGAGAAAATTACAACGCTTTTTTTCACTTTGGAGAGTATTAAAAATAATGATTTACCCTTTTTCATTACACAGAGTTTATTATATCATTTGTTTGATGATGAAATTAAACATTTTAAGAAGAAAAGTCAAGTGAAATCTATTAATGCAGTGGAATATTCACCTAATATTCATCTATCTTTCAAATTGTTATCTGGAGATGGATATCCAATTGATTGGGAAATTGCAGATGCTATAACCGAATATCTTACCCCAATGATTAATACTTTCAAACATTATATTAATTTTACAATTGATTCTGAAATCAAATTTTTCACCGAATTGAATTTACCTGTTGAAAATCCATCCTCAATAATTAATATCAATGACTTATCATCAGTTTTAGATTTTAGTGAATGGGATATTAATTCCAATGATAAAAATTATCCAACTTTAAACTTCATTGTTTATTACCCTTCAAAAGCTCAAAGCCCTTTGAAATTTAGTGATGAAGATGGATTTGATGATGAAAAAGAACAAGTTCCAAGAACTTTCTTAATTCCTCAATGGGGGTCAATTATTATTAATAAACAACATTTACCTCAAAATGTTATATTAACTAAATCATACATCATGCCTTTTTTGGAAAGTTTTACATCAGAATTGTTTAAATTATTAGATATTCCATCACATCCAAAAAACCCATCAATTAGAATTGATAGTGCATTGAAACATACAATTATAAATAATTTACAAAAATCAATTGAATCATTATATTCATTATTAAAACTTTCAAAATCATTACCAAACATTTCCATTCCTAAAACAGTCTTGGAAAATGTTAAAGCTGCATTATCAGCAAGACAAGCAGCTGTTGAATTTTTAAATAATGCCAATGATTTTAAATCTGCATTAATTGAATCAAATAAATTTTTTAAATTTAGTGAGCTAGCTTTTTTCGATAAAAAAATGGTTCAACAGAATTTTTTCCCTCAGGAACATAAAATTGCTGTTTATTTGCCTTTATTGGGTCCACTTTCAATTGTTTGTTTAATGGGTGGTTTGAGAATTTTAAATGAATTGAAACTTTATAAAAGTAAAAAAGAATGATTTGAAATGATTATTTAAGAAGTTGTAGGTTGATATCTCAGAATAGAAGGGAGTTTTACAGTTGTTCAACTGGTTAATTTTTAACCAACCAATTTAATAATATAATTTCAAGATAGAAAATATATTGAGTCAGCGATGACATTCAAATATTTTTTGTGGGGTCCATTACAATTATATATCAAGAATCAAGATCAAAAGCATTCAGTTTTATCTGAATTTCTGCTCGTTTTTCTGTACAGACAGACAGAGTTAATTAGAGAGAATGCAGTTTAGTTATTGGGAAAGAATTAGTGTTTAGTACTCAGAGTTAAACCAGCAAAATCCAATCCAACCATCAATTTTTTATTTTACCATTTCCAGTGAAAATTTTATCAGATTTGATCCATTTTTAATATTTAATTTAGTGGATTTTAAATATCTCACTAACTATGAATTTAGTCGTTTTAACTAATTGAACTTTTTCTGCTCGTTCTTTTCAACAACAATGCTTCAATCGAACTAAATTGAGTAAGTTTCAGCAGCATCAAGAGTCAAGACTTTACAAGATGACATTACATGCTGTTGAGCCTGTTAAACAGACTAAAGCAAGGAAAAAACATGTTAATTCTAAACTAGGTGTGTTCTTATCGGTTTTGCAATCTTAAGGAAATGATATAACTAGTTACTAACCTCCTTAAAAATTTCCAGGTTGCAAAGTTTGCAAAGATAGAGGAGTCAAATGTGATCTTGGTCTGCCTCAATGTGGGAATTGTTTGAAGTCAAGAGCCAAACATAGACGTGATTTTCTTGATTTAAGTGAAGAGGAGTTAAAATCTTTCGAAATTTTAAGAGATGAAGAGTTGGTGAGAATGAAAGAAGTGGAGGAGCAATTGAAAGCTAAGAAGGAGAAAATAGTGGTCAAGTTAATTAAACATGAGAACAAACCTAGTACTTATATCAGTGATGTTTTGATAATGTATGAAACTCCAGCTTTGAATAGAGATCGGTTATTTATTTTCAATGTTATTTCTAAATAGTTATTTGACTTCACTGATACGTTCCATGCAATTCAATCTTTTATGAGTCAATGGATTGCACAGCAGAAATTAATGAGAGTTAATTGTATTCAATCTTTGAAAGCTGAATTCAAAACTTCTGAGATTAATAATGAAATTATGAGATTGAAAGATGGAATCAAATTCACAGAAAGATATTCACTAGCTGAGGAAAAATCTCAACCAACTAGATTATTTTTCTTAGAGAAGAAGTTTTTCAATTATGTTTTCAATAAACTTAATCCGGATTATCAATTGAAAACTTTGATCATGTTATGTGCTTAAATTTCCCATTGTATTTGAACAGCGAAACAGACATTTTGGTGTTTGTTGGATTTTATGATCGTTTAAATGATAAAAGTCAAGAAGAAGAAGGTTTTGTTCAATCTATTATGAGATTATCCAAAAATTTAACAATCCCGGCCTATAATCTAAATGTTTTAATGAGGTTTATGAAGTTATAGTTGAATTTCATAGTAAGATTGAAGATATAACTTTATCAACTCAATTATATCAGTTAATTGTATTTTTGGAGAAAAATATCATCAATCCAAATTCAATTAAAAGTCAATTCAACATTGATCATATTTATTCATATCCAATTGCTTCAATGTATAAAATTTATTTGGAATTTCAAAATGTTTCACCAAGTGAAATTTATACATCAGGTAAAAATATTTTTGAAACTAAAAATGATGAAATTATTGCCATTGAGAAAGTTGTTTACGCATATATTTATTTAGTAGCAGTGATGCTAGATAATGCTTTTCCTGAATTAAGATTTTTCATCATTAATAGATTTTTTGGTCCAAATAGTTATTTCCCAATTAGATTCAATGGATTGAATAAAAATTTACCACCAAATTTAAAATTTTATGCTGATTATTGTACAAGATTATTTGGATTTTTCACAAGAAGAATGAGATTTTATTTGGATTATTTGACTTTAACCCCATTTCCTCATGATTTAGATAAATATAGGTTCAAACCAAGAAAACATGAATTGGTAGTGGAAAATCAATTAACAAGTTTTAAAAACACTTACATTTCAGAGAAAAATTATCCGATGGTTGAAGTGCCAGTCTTGTTTATTGAACAGATGGGTCAAATGGTGCTTACAAGTAGTACGAATGAAGAAACGTCTGCTAATTGGAACAGTGGTTCAGAAACAGATTTATCCACTCCATTAGGTTCAAATGGTACTTTTTTCGAGGAAGATTCATATACTACTGAAACATTATTAGATTTTGCAAAAGAGTTTACCAATGCTGAATATCTTGATGTTTCAGAATATGATGAAGTTGATGAAGAAACTGGGTTATTACCTGGAGATTTTGATCCTTCAGAAGTTTGGAATACAAGTTTACCATCTAAGGAGAGATTTTCATTTAAAATTTCATTTGAGGATAGAATGTTTCTGATTAAATATGAAATGGGGGAGAATGATACTCTTGAAGGTGAAGATGTTGATTGATTTAAAACTTTATTATTTTGGTTTTAGTCCATTTGCTTTTCTTAATGTTTATTTTGAAGTTTTATTAGCTGAGTCTTTAGTAACTAATACACATATGTTTTATGTTTTATAATGAAACAAAATCTTTTGTGACTAATCCAAGTGCCTGAACACTCCATTTCTAGTCTGGTAATATAATTTCTCACATATATGTAATGAAAATTTCAAAAAATATTTATATTTTGAAAATTGAAATCAAAATACAGAAATATTCGAGAGACAAGACGAGACAATGAACGGAGAAGAGCTAGAAGAAGACGTAAGAGAGCTTTCTGATCATGCAGAAGAAATTGGCAGTGGGAAAGAATCTTACTCAGAAGAAGAAGAAGAAGAAGAAGACGAACCAACACAGACACAAACACCTTTTGAGAAAAACCAACAGATAATAAATGAAGAAGAATCATACATAAACTCAATAATCTTCAAGAATGTTTTGAACAAGAAGCAAGTGAATTTAGGAGAAGAAGAAATACCAGAAGAACCGGAAGAAGAGTTGGATGAAGAGGAGAAACTACGGTTGCTCGTTGATCATTTGAACCCAGAGCAAATGTCAAGGTATGAATATTATAGAAGAACAACCATTAATAGAAGTGGTGTTAAAAAAATCGCAAACACTGTGTTGAATCAAAGTGTGTCAAATAATGTTGCCATTGTGTTGAGTGGTGTTTCCAAGATTGTACTTGGTGAAATAATTGAAAAGGCAAAAAATGTTAAGAAAAGATATGAAAAGGCGAATTATTTGATTAAATTGAATGAAAAGAAAACTTTGAACAGGATGTTGAAACAACAACATGCTAGATTAAGGAAAACCAAAAACTTGAAGGATTTGAATGAAATTAAAAACATCATATCAAATTTACAGAATGAAATTAATAAAATTGATTTACTCAAAATTAATCAACAAGAAACAGGTTTATTACCTGAACATATAAGGGAAGCATGGAGATTATACCGCGTTGAAAATGGAACGTTGAGTGCTGGCCAATGGAGAAGACAAGGGGAACGAGACGGTATGATGTTTAGATAAAATTTCTATGATCTACCATTTGCCGATTGCTAAACAATAATGTTGTAGTAATAACCTTAGTTCTTCAATCTCATCCAAAAATTCTAGTTTAGCTATCCTTTGTTTCTCCTCGGTTGATGTGATTGAATTTATCACTTCAAACATATCTTTAACATCAACTTGACCCATTTGTAATGATAATAAACGATCATGATATTTTGATAATGTGTTGTATTGTAATAATGAAGGCATAGAAATATTCCGTATTTTCAAATTATCAATCATAACGTTGCCAAAATTATCTTCGCCTCCAATTGGATCATATATCACAAATTCACCAGTTTTGAAATTATTTCTAACTATTGATATTAGTTCATTTGAAATTGATGATTCAATATAACATAAACAACATTCTGATATGAAAATTGTAGGCAAATTAAAATCACAATACTCATTCAAAACTTGTTTAAATTTCCCCAAATCTCTTAAATCACAAGGAATCAATTTATAACCATTATCACCAATCAATTTCCCATCATCAAATTCATAAATTTCACCTAATTTTGTCTCATCAACAACATCATGAACACCAACAACAGAACTCAATCTTTTATCATTCAATATGCAAAATTTTTTCAATCTTGTACTTTGCAAGAAATCCAATTCCAAATATTGTAAACTCTTGTAATCATATAGAAATTTAAAACTTCTTGTATCTGAACCAGCACCTAAACTAACAACTTGACATTTACCTTGATATTGCTGGACAAACTTCTTTAGCTCAAGGTCTATTGCCAGTGTACGAGCATAAGTTCCCCTATTGATCACCGGCAACTTGTTGTTGGAGACAATTGAATTGTAAACTCTTTTGTATGATAGTTTATTTTCATATTTAAGAAAGATCTCTAGATTGGATACAAGAATTGGGAGGAAAGTGTCCTCAAAATAGTGTTTCTTCATTGCTGAGACACGACATGACAACGCATCAAAGTCCGTTGAGCGGATTGTTTTGGAAGTTGGGTCCATTTTGAGTTTTATTTTGATTTCAATGTTGGTTTATTTTATTTTATTTTATTTTTTTTTTTGTTTTTGTTTTTCTAGTATTTTTTTTGTATTTCACTTCAAATTGTGTAGTTCTACAAGATTAATACCTGAGAGTTGTTGGGTACTTGATTCATTCTAATGTTTAATATTTAAAGATTTAAATTCAAATTGAAACTCAAAAGTCATACTTTAAACAGATTTCTTTCTTCATTTCTTTTTTTCAATGGACTGATTCCACCAAACTTTTCCGACAACTTCAACATTTTAATAGGTGTAACTTCTCTTTTTCCTCTATCATCATCAGCTTCGTCACCAACAATTTTAGTGTTCAATTTCCTTTTGTTATTATTATTATTACTTTTATTTTTTTTTATAATAGTATTTTCATTTTCATCATTAACTTCTGGTTTACTTTTATTACTTTTACTAACATTAATGAAAAAATCATCTTTATCTTCATCTTCATCAATATCAAAAATTGACGATTTTTTACCTCCATCAAGTTTATCTGAATTTTTAATTGGTGATAAAAGTTTTGATAATCCACTTGGTTTACTGATTTTTTTCTTAGAAATGTCTTTTAATGGCGATAATCCATCTGGAGTTGAAGTGGCCAGAATTGGCTTTTGTTTTTGAATTGGTGTTGATCCTAGTATGTTGTTATTATTGTTATTATTGGGTTTCATTTTATTCAAGAATGGTGATGTTGAAAATTTAGATTCTGATTTCATGCTATTCAAACGAGCTAGTGTACTTAAAGGTTTTGGTTTGGCGGGAGACACAATTGACGGTGGTGCAATCACTGGTTTTGGTTGTTTCACTGTACTTGATTTCATATTTTTTTTAGCATTATCTAATTTTGTCTCTAAAGCAGCTTTTTGTACAGCAAATTGTTGTTTAATTCTGTTGATTTCATTCTTATTAGATGTGATCTCACTGTTCAGTTTATTGATCTGGGATTTCAAAGAAGTGTTTTCTCTTTGCATGATTTGATGATCTGTTTGTTTTTTCTTGTAATTGTTGAGATCCTGAGTCAACAAGGTGATTTTTGCTTCCAACTTTTTGTTCTCAGCCATTAGTTTGCCTATCTCATGCTTGAGACTCTGTTTCTCAGTTGTGTCTTTTGAGGAGTTTGAATCAATCACTTGCTGTTGATGTAAAATTATGTTCAACAAACTTGCTGTCTTCAAAAGTGATCTGCGTTCCAATTCTCTCTGGAAAACCTCATCGCATGCTGCTCGTGCCTGGTGATACGCAACAAAATCATCCACCAAGTCCATTTTTCTTTTCCTTCTTCGTCCTTTGTTTTTGTTTTTGTTTTTGTTTTTGTTTTGCTTTGTTTATAAAAAAAAAAATAAAAAAAAATCAACAAAATCAACAAAATTAATCTCAATTTAAGCGTGTTGCACAACTTGAAAAAATCTCAACAAAACTTGCCCAACTAGTCTCAATCAACACTCAAAACACGCTTCAAAAAATGCTGTGCAATATAAGGAGTCTACTAATCCAATTTTTCCTAGCTTCAAACCTCGTGTTTGCAGCTCTCCAACCTTCAGATCTCAGATCTCTAATGAACGAAAACTCAATAATTAAGACGAACAACTACAACTACAAATCCATATTGAACGGTGCGAGAGACTACTTTCTTGCTGTGTATTTCACAACATCAAACCCAAAACACGGGTGTGTCATGTGTGATAAATTTGGAGAAATTTATTCAACAGTGGCGAATTCTTATTATTCGACCAATCCAAATAAAGAATCGATTTTTTTCATTGAAGTTGATGCAATGACCACTATGGGATTGTTGAAAGAGATTCGAATGAAAGATGTGCCACGATTATGGGTTTTTCCTCCTTCCAAACTGGAGTATTATAATGTCACAAGTGAACATTATACATATGGAATTAATGATAAATCTGTTGATGATCGATTGGATTTTGCTAGATTTTTAACTACAATATTACAAGAAAATATTGTTGTTTCACAAGAGTTTGATCCAATGCAATTCATCAAATATTTTGTTGGCACATTTACTATTGTTTTAATCCTAAAGAAGAAAATATTGGCTAAATTAAAAATTTATCAAACTTTAAGATTATTATGTGTTTTAGCAATCATATTATTTATTAGTGGATACATGTTTACAGTTGTTAGGGGAATCCCATTAATTTCACAAAATGAAAAGGGTGAAATCATGTATTTCAGTGGAGGAACTCATTGGCAATTTGGATCAGAGATTATTATAATTGGAAGTATTTATTTTACATTAGGAGTATTATTTATTGCATTAATTAATGTCCCAAAACTAGAAAAACCAAATGTCCAATTTGCTGCAACTTTGTTATTAAGTGTTGGTATTTTTTATGTGTTCAATTATTTAACACATATTTATCGTCAAAAAGATGGTGGATATCCATATGTTTTAAATAGATATTTACAATAGTGTGTATATTAAAACTCAGCTGAAATGCTCATCTATAATCTGTTCATTTTGTTCATTAATCTCATTAATTTCATCAATTTCTTCATATTTATTAATAATGAAAAATGATACACCAATCATCATAGCGGAAACAATATAAAGAAACTTCATTTTTTCATGTTTCAATATCACATCCCCTAACATTGCCATTGGGATAGTGGTACTTAATCCAACAGTGACAGTTAAAGGACTGGTTAATAACATGGCTTTAACCCAACAATAATCTGAAACTAATGA
This sequence comes from Starmera amethionina, assembly GCA_030573755.1. Classification (NCBI taxonomy): domain Eukaryota; kingdom Fungi; phylum Ascomycota; class Saccharomycetes; order Phaffomycetales; family Phaffomycetaceae; genus Starmera; species Starmera amethionina. The sequence goes on from JAJMDW010000165.1 coordinate 114,738, forward strand.
AATTGTAGCATTAGTAACCACAATTAAAATCACATAAGTTGAACTTGGTAATTCAAATTTTTCAATATTGAAATAATGGAATAAAACTAATGATGGCCAAAAAAATATAGTATTAAATAAACCAACAAATCCAAAGAAAAATTTCATATTAATTCTTGATTCATCTTTAACACAGAATTTCAATAGTGTAGTATAAACACCATAAATCAATGCGCCGGCCAATGCAAACGAGTTCCCAAGTAAGATATTAAATCTAGTTCTCGAAGTTTCATCCCCATTATCAACTTCAGTAATTAAAACCACACCTAAAAATGATAAAAATACACCTATTATTTTAAACTTGTTTAATTTTTCAATACCCACACTAAAGCCAATAATCAATGTGAAAAACGATGAAGTTGTTGATAATATAGTTTGACTTGCCACCGAAGTAAATGATAAACTTGCATTAGTGGCCAAATTGGCAATATACCAAAGAACTGAAAATTGTGCACTTAATTTAATGGTTTCATCTAGAGTAAGTTGTGGTGGTTGCAAGGCTATTAAAGAACGAGTTGACATGATTGGTGAAAGTTCTGAATCTGGAGAAGAGTCTATTAAAACTTCATTGACAATTTCATTATTAAATTCATTTTCAATTATAAGATAGTTGAACTGACCGGTTTGATTGTAAATTTTCAACAACTTTAAGGCAAAGGGTATGAGATACACCATAAACACTGAAATATCAATATAGGTGATGAAGAATGGTTTTCTGTATAAGTTGTTTTCAAAAATATTATTTGTAAGGAACGACGAGGTGACCCAACAGAACATGACGATCGATAGGATGACTAGTCCTAAAGTCCATCTTTGTCTTTTACGCTGCTCGATCTTGTGCAGTGCAAGCTGCTGCTGCTGTGTGGCCATTTGTATCTTTCAAGTTGATTATTTATTTATTTATTCCACTTAAAAGTTTATTAATACTGATTTTTTTTTTTTTTTTTTTTTTTATCTACAGTGAAGATCGTCATGTCGTTATTTGTTGTATTGTTCGTATGTATGTGGCTATTTGGTTATATAGTATGGAGGCAGAGTCACAGTTGAACCATTGATTTGCACTCTTTTAAATGGTAAAAATTAGAGTTGTAATGGTTGATCTTATTCATCAATTCAATAGATTTTTCATTTTTATCTTGAAGTTGTTGTACAAGTTGCTTGATTCGTTTATTGAAAAAATCAGTTTCTGCTCTGAATTGTGATTGGCATCGTAGAAGTTTGCCTTTTAATGAGTTTTCTTTTTTGGTTGAGTTTTCCAGTTCAAGTTCCAGAGATTTAATTTGAGATTTTAATTGCTGGATCTCTGAATCTTTCTTCTCCTGTTCTTCTAGTAGTTCATCTTCTTTTTCATTTTCGTTGTAGGTGTCTATAATGGAGATGGATGTAACAGAAGAGTTGTTTCTGGAGTGACTTATAAAAGAATTTAATGAAGAACCAGATAATTTCTTCTCAAACTTGTTATTGTTGTTGTTGTTGTTGTTGTTGTTGCTGAAAAGTGTGTTGATGGTAGACATAGAGAACCGTTGTTTCTTTAGCTCAGCATTCTCTTTACGCAGCTGCTCGTTCTGCAACACCAGTTCTTGCAATTTGTCAACAGCTCTGGTGGCCTCATAAGTCAAGATTTGTACCTGTTCTTCCAGCATCGCGTTTCTTTCCTGCTCTCCCTTAAGTCCAACTTTGACAATGTCCAGTCTTGTAGCAGCAAAAGAGTCGTGTGTATTGGCCATCTGCTTGAGCTCGTGTACAAACGAAGAACGTGAGACTCCATTGTGTGGAGGAGGTTTGAAATATGGCACATTAAGCAGAGTTGGTGAGTCCATCATGGTGAGGTCTTCCTCCACCTGTTCTAGGCTTGTAGTGGCACTGATGCTGTTTGCTCTCTTTCTGAAGATGTTCATGTGGACAGTGGTGGTGCTAGGTTGGAGAGTAGAAGTAGTGAAATGGTTTGGTTTAAATACAATCATGAAAGGTTCATTTTATTATGCACGACGCGGTTTCAAAATTCAAAATTTGGTGATGAAGTTTATTAATTGAGGTGATGATTCTAAACATTGCTATTTGCTATTTAGTCTGAGGCTCTGAGACTCTGAGTCTGTCTGAGAGTGATGTCTTTTAAATGACTCAAATTGATGATGTTTTAGTACATTGTTTAATATAGTGAACTTGAGCTATGATTGTTGATGCTGTGCATTTTCACTACTTGTTTAGGAAGTCAACACCATATAATTATAGAGATAATTACTGTACTAATCAACTTCAGGTTGATATGGTCAGTGGTAACTTGTTCGTTCATTGATAAGCAAATCATTAAATCCAATTAGAAAATGTGACAAACTGATTAATTCTTCAAATTATAACATCAATTAATAAACTATGTGTCAAAAGTCAAAACTACAGAAGTAAACAAGAGATGAAAAAAAAAATAATGAGTAAAATTAAAACACAAAACTATAAAACAACCAGCAGCCAGTGATTGAGAAAGAACACAGCCATTAGAGTTGTTCCTTTCAATTGGGGAGAAATGAATTCCACTTCAACTTCGGATTCAATTATCACAGAATTTAAACACCAGCATGAGGAAGTATATGCAAATCTGAAGGCTCGTTTCATACAGAGACAATTAGCCGTGTTGGAAGCTCATGGGCTAGGTAGAGAACTCCATCCTTGGATGGATGAAGAATTTAATAATAGATTCAATGAATTCTCAAACCAATGGGTTAATTATGAAACCTATAGAGAAAGTATTCGAGCTACATTAAGAACAAGAAATGATAAGTTCAAGTTATGGAAGAAATTCAAAATTAGATTTCTGTTCCACAAAACAGTTCTAATTTCATTGATTTCAGTAATTCCTTTTGTTTTGTCTTTTGTTTACAGAAACAGCGAGGTTTTTAATGAAACTGTCCACAAAATAATTACGGTTTTTTTGGGTATTGTTAATATCAATCTTTTATTAATGATGGGTTAAATTGCTGTGGTATAATTTCATTTTTAATTTGCATATTGAATTCCAATAATTTTAACTTTTTTGTAGCTTAGCTGTTGATTCATTACTTAAATTCTCCACCAATATTAAAAAAAAAAAAATAATAAAAAATCTTGAAAATCAATAGAATTTAATTAAATTTCTATTTCTGATAAACAAATAAAACGCCTTCAACACAAGTTTAACTCAACAACGTACAGCGGTCATGAGTGAGTTGAACAAACATTGAGCCACACATCAAGAAAGACAAACAAAGAACTAACCTCCAGCAACCAAAAAGAAGCTATCGCTACAGGAGTTTTTCAGTGATGAAAGTAAGTCCCATGACAACAGGAACAACAACTGAAACATCACATTCACTAACCTCAACCAGGTTTGGGCAATTGGGCTGATAGTGATATAGATATCAATTCTATCAGCATCCCAATTCTAAACAATAGTTCCAGCACTGGGTACAACCAACAACCAAGTCGTTTTGGGTACAATAACAACAGTAACTTCCATAGATATGGAGTACCACAACCTCCATATATTGTTAAAGTAACAGAAATACCAGGATCAGCTACTTTATCGATAGTTGCAGATCTTTTCAACTCAAGATTCATGAAATTTATCAAAATAAAGGTTTTTTGGGAATTAAAACCAAATGTTGATCCTTATTCAACAAATATCCCACCAGATGAATTGATTGATACTAATTTAAAATGTGCTTTTGTTGAACTTGAATCTTTACAAAATATGGAAAAAGTCTTGAAATGGGATGTTAGATATTCTTATTCAAAATTACAATTCTCAATAGCTGATTTTGATGATTTTAAATTCCATAATGAATTTAATCAACAATTATCTGAAAGATATGATCCAGAACTAGCTACTTCAAATGATTTCACTACTAATAATAAAAACAATCAACATTTAAGTAATTATTTTGAAAGAACAAAAATTTTACCTCCTCCTCATCATCAACCAAGACGTCAAATCTTACAACGCTCCCAACAAACTTACTCACAGCATCAACAACAAGAACAACAAGAACAGCCATCAAAACCAAAACCAAAACCAAAACTTAATCCTTTTGGTAACGCTAAACCTGTTGATACTTTATCAAAACAACTAGAATTAGAGAAAACTTTACAAACTCTAGCAATTAATTCAACAACTTTTAGAACATTAGGTTCACTTGAAGCAAATGAACAGAAAATTAATCAAGAAACTAAATCTGATAAGGTAAAACCCAAGAAACAATCTCCAGAAATTACTCCAGCACCAATTCCAACAAATGTTTGGGTTAAAAACAGCATCACAGATAAATTGACCGTGGATGAAAAACCCAAACCAATTCAAAATAATAAACCTGAAAAAGGTAAGAAAAAATTGATTTTGAAAAGGAAAAATAATGGTGTTTCTTCAATTAAACAACAGAAAACTCAATCTGAAACAAAAACAATTGATAATAAATCTCAAATAAGGAACGAAAAAGAAGATACACCAAGTATTGAAATTGTTCAAGTTAGTAAATTATCAATCACTGATGATTTAAAAACAAATGGAATTGAAGATCAATCAATTAAATCAACCCAAGTTTTGGCTGATGACTTAAATAATGAAAAAATGGAAACAACTAGTTTAAAGAAGAATACTAAAGGGAGAAATTTAATTCGTTCAAATTCAAAAGATCAAATTGAGTTGAATGAGATTACTATTCCAAAAGATTTGAAATCCATTGATAATTTAAAGAAATCAGAAAAATTGGAAGTTGAAAAAGATAAAGAAGATACCAATAAACAAAAATTTAAATCAAAAAGGGAAAAATTTGATAAAGATAAAATTCCAAAACATTTCCATAATGTATCTTATATTAAAAACAAATCAATGATTAGTGATAAAATTGAAAACAATGAATTAGTTAAAAAGAATGAAGATTTGAAACCTGAGAATAAAGAAGTCTTAAAAACTGAGTTAAACAAAGAATCAAACCCATCATTACCTAAACCAAACAAAGATTCAAATCCAATTGAATCGAAAATTCCCACAGAATTAGATTCAGAAACAAACACAATTAAATCAGAACCACCAACTGTTAATTCAACAAGAGGTGGATTTAAAGGTCGTTATAGATCATATCGTGGTGGTCGTGGCCGTGGACGTGGACATGGGAATTTAAGTGTAAGATTTGATAATAAAAAAAATTGAATAAATGATGTGATGAAATTTTGACATTAATTTGTAAGTTTAATAAATTAAAATCTAAGTTTGATTGTTTTAGTTTAAACAGATGAATGATTAAGCTCACTGTAAACGCTCATGTTGTAAGTTGTACATAACCAACCTTAAAAAATTATAAAACCCACGTTACGGCCACTTCTCTAATATCATCACTTAGGTATGTACACTCAAAAAAAAAAAAAAAAAACTAATAATAATGATAATAAAATCAACACCAGTCAACTTTTTAATGCGAACAAAATGAAACGCAAACTACCATCTCTTCAACCATCATACTCAACATCTCATCTTCAAACCCTATCAGAAGAAACAGACACTGAAAAACCTTTCAAACCTTTAGAATATGAAGACATTTTCCAAAGAAATTCTAAACAAGATCCAACTATTGATAATTATTATTCACTTTCTGACATTTTTGCTCGTGAATCAGATGTAACCATTTCTTCTCAAACTACTCCACTAACAGAATACTATGGGTATGGACTATGGTGGCTAATAACGATTGCAGAACTGGTTTTTCTTATATGGGGATTAACTGATAAATATTATTTAAACTTAATTGGGATTTATTATTATCCTTCTAGGTGGTGGTTTTTAGTGGCAAATTGTACGTTATTGATGGTGATGTTGTTTATATATGTTGCATTGGAATTGTGGTTTTGGGAATATGAGAATCCAAAATTACATGAATTGATTAATATTGTTGATGAAGATCAAACAGTTGAATCGAATTGGGAAAAATTTGGGTGGTGTGAAACAAATGGGGTTTTAGATTTACGGATAACTGATGTTAATCATATCTTATATGATGATTTAGAATGAAAAATTTATATGTAATGAGTTTATGAATGTGCCTTTTCTTGTAATTTTTTTTCTTTTATTTATTTATTTATTTATTTATTATTAAAAAAGTTATTGATTAATATTAGCTATATACGAAAATGAATCATTAATTGTAGGTGAGTATGAAGATGAAAAGATTGATAAAATATGCTTCGACAATTTACTGTTGTTGATGATGAAAAAAAAAAAAAAAGCCATGTGAATTTGATTGCGGAAACTTCCTTGATTACTATTTCATCTTGCAGCAGCTCTACTTGCAAGGTTAGCAATTCTTCTTTCTTTTTTCCCTTTTTTCATCACTTGTTTCAATGCAGCAGAATCTAATGGATCTAATAGTTCAAAACTACATAATAATTCTTCACTAACACTCATCACGGCACCCCAATTATCAAATTCACCACAATAATTTGGTGCACTGAACACAGTTACTAGTGATCTATCGTTGAAAAATTCGTATCCATCTTCAACAACCATATGAGCACGACAAACTAAATCAAAACCAAATCTTGCCAAAAATTTATTGATGGCAATTTTATTGAAACAATAACTAACACCACGTTCATTATCTTCCCATTCGTTTATTGCATCTGAAGGATCTGACCATAATAAATCATTGATTAATCCGAAATCTGGAACATCGGTTGGTCTATTGACATTTCTAATTTCATCCATTGAATTTAAAACTGGTGATAAACCACCATGAACACAAAAAATTTTCCCTGCAACTATGGCAGCTAATGGTAATGAATTGAATGTATCCATGAAATTCTTCCACGTTTTAATATTACAACGACGTTTACATTCATCATAAAACCCATAAACTCTTGTAACACTTTCACATTCATGGTTCCCTCTTAACAAGAAAAAATTTTCTGGGTATTTGATTTTATAACATAAAAGTAATAGGATTGTTTCTAAAGATTGTTTCCCACGATCAACGTAATCACCTAAAAATAAATAGTTTGCAGCCGGTGGGAAACCACATTTAGTAAACATTCTAATTAAATCACCATATTGACCATGTACATCACCAACAATCTTCACTGGAGGTGATAATTCCAACAGTGTTGGTTGTGATAAGAAAATGTCTCTTGATTTTGAACAAATTACTGCAATTTCATTAGTATCAAGACAAAATTTCTTACCACTTTTCTTAGGAGCATAACCGGCATCCAACAAACGTTGTATCAAATCATCTAGGTTCAACGAATCTTGACCGTAATAAACGATGTGTGAGTTTGTGTATTGCTCATTATTATTATTATTATTATTATTATCATTATTATCATTATCATTATTAGAAGTATTGTTTGTAGTTGAAGGTGATTGAAATGGTGTTGAATAACTTGAAAAAGAGTTTTTGTGGGACGGTGTTTTGGGTATTTCTATATTGCCAGAATTTTTGTTTTGATTGCTTATTGATGCCAATTCACTATCTGGATTATTATCATCTTGATTATTTATATTAACTGTTGGAACCTGTCCTGCACTATCCTCTGGATGATTTTTTGGGGAGATGTTCAGTTGGGATTGTAACAGCTCATCTAGAGCATCACTGTTGTTTCTAAGAATTGGTTGTCTTGGTTCCACCTGGGCCATTGATGGAGGTAGTTGAAAATTCTGGTAATTGCCATCGGGCGAAGTTATATTTAGAGTAGGCAAGTTGGATCCATTTGGAGTGCTGTTATTGTTGTTGTTGTAATTGTCATTTGACGAGTACATGTTCATAGAGTTCTTTCTGGAGTTAATGATGGGAGTAGTTGCCACTGGTGAGTCAGTAGCAGTTTTAAAAGAGCCTGCATCAGAGTCTCTAGAAAAAGACCTTCTAGAACGGGAGGATCTGGTGGATTTCTGTGATGTCTGCGTGTCACTTCTCTGGAAAGATGGGTAGCTCTTCAAAGAGTCTTTCTGTTTAGACGATGAGTTCCCCATTGTGAAGACTGTGTTTGCAATTTGTGTGACTTAAAGAATTCGCAAAAAAGCAGTTGAATCAATGTTGTTTGGTGGTGTTTCGCAGCCGTTAGAAAACCAATGTGTTTGTAGCAGCTGTAAAATTCAAGTAGTAGACAGCAGAAGAGTCTCAGAGCAGCGCAAAATGGTGTTTTAGGAAGCAGTTGAGACGTTTGTAAACATGTTAAAATCTGAAAAGTTTTAATAAAAATTGTTTTTTTTATCCCTTTAAAGGTGGACAATTTTCTGACATAAAAAATGGTTTACAGGCAAACTTTGCAAAAAATTATTGATTTACTGAGATTTTATATACATAAATAGGAAAAGTAGACTGAGGAATGTATTATGGATCTACATAAGTTGGTAGTGAGAAAAAAAAAAGCACAAAAAAAAGCACAAAATTCACAACCTGATCAAAGTTTAGATCTCATTCCATTCAATCTGTACTTCATATCTTTCAACTGCTTGGTTTGAGGATCCCACTGCTCAAACTGCTCAAACAACGCTGTGATCAACTGCTCTCCGTCCAGCTGGTGTTTCGTGTCAAACAACAATCCTCGCATGCACCATGGAAGATGATATGGATTGCTTCCCAACTTCTCGATCTCAAAAGTTTGCACTTTAATAGGTGTAGGAATCTTCAAATCAGTGGAGTAAAGAGAGAATTCAAGTGCTAATTTATAAACCTGTTCGTCATTATAAATTCTCGAATGGCCACCACCAGTTAGTGTGCCACACAAGGCATTGCTGATTTCCTTGATAACTCCGTGATCGTCCAATCCAATGTTATTCAGATGGTTTGCTATAGACACAACAGTGGAGACAAAATCTGGAGTGTTTGAGCCTCCATCAATATAAGTTGCTCTGAAGATATTAGGATGCTTGATATGGCTGCATGTGGATGAGTATAAAGGAACTAGCTGATCATCAATGGACCCAACAAATGTGATCTTGATGTTATGATTCAATATATTGTTCAAACTTTGAATCAACTCTTTGGAATGAATTGAATCAAATTTCTGGAATTGAAATAGTTCCATCATAGAATCGTTTTCAATTGTTGATAATGCACGAACAACTAAACTTTGATCGACCCCATAAAATGGTCCATTGTTGATTCCAGCCATTGCTAAAATTGCTATTCTTTTATTCTTTGGATTAATTATTCCATCTTCAATTAATCTAGAAAGCAATAATATCGAGACAGGACAACCTTGAGAGTGAGCGGCAACATAAATGAAATCTGAGTCCATTATATCATTTGCCCATTTCTTCATGACTTGATAGAAAAATTCAACTCTATCAAAAATCTTTCCTTCTTTCTCTAAAGCTATTTTTTGGATAGAAACATTCATGTTTTCTTGTTGAACCCATTTTAGGACACATTTCTCTGCTTCATTGGCAAATTTGATTGATGTACCTGTTGGTTCACCAATAATACTTCTCAACATTTTCATTGGGAAGAATCCATGAACTCCAATGATGAGGATTTTTTTTATGTTAGTTTTATTAATGGTGTTTGTTCTGTATAAATGACGTTCTTCTTGTGCATGGAAACCTAAATTATGAATAAACTTGTTGATATTACCAACAATATTGGCTTTTGTCGAATTGATTGGCAATGAATTGACATAATTGGGAACAACTTTATTTGGAGGTTTATCAACAGAATTCCTAGACAGAGGTCTATCATTCAAATTTTTCTGTGATGAATCTTCTGGTTCATAAAGCACAGCTTCTTGAGACTCATAATTGGTGTTTAATAAAACATTAGATAGCGGTTTTAACTTGGTTGTACCATTACTCAAGTTTTTCCAAAACGCCCAAGAACTTTCCCTAGAAGTTTTCACGGCTTCTCCGTTCTGTTCTTCTAAAATGTATTTAGGGACACCATTCTGTTGGCTCTCATGGTCATTGTGTTCTTCAATACTAGCATTACTGGTGGATAATCTTGAAGGTCTTCTTTGCCACCATCTCAACGGTTCTTGTTTGGTGGAATTACCTCCGTCTTTTTTGTCCGTATCTGGAGCTACAGCAGACTCACTAGGCTCTTCGTGGGTTTTGTTATCATTATCATTAGAATTATCATGGTTATCGTCATTATTATTATTATTATTATTATTATTATTGTTATTATTATTGTTATTATTATTAGGGTTGTTATCTGTTGTGTTTTGAGACATGCTCTTCAAGTCCAAACTGGACTGCCGTCTGTCAGGCCATAGCGACCATGACTCTGAGCTTCCTGGTTTCTTATCTGGCTCTTTCTGCGGAGTCAAAGTGGTCTGCTGGTGGTGTTCTTCGTGTGGTTGTTGTTTGGAAGACCCTAGAATTCTAGAACTTTTGTGCCTGAGTGTTTGCTGCTGTTTGGCTGGCAAGCCTGATGGGGAGGAGCTGCTGCTGCTGTCTGGTGGCATTTCCTTCTAGTGCTGTCACTTTGCAATCGACTTCCAACAAGCAGCAATTGGCTCGAGAATTCGTCTGTTTTAGCAGGAAACTGATGGAATTTTTAAAAATTGATTTGCTGCGATAAACAATTTTAGGTCAAAAGATGAAAAATTTCAAAAATTAATATTTATTTTTTATCAACAGATGCTGAATCATTTTTTTCCCCGTACTAGTTGCAATGACAGTGTTGAAGCGCAGTGCTGCAGTGGTAACGTCCACAACAACAACAATTACAAAAAGAACCAAAACAACAGCCAAAATAACAGACTTTTACAAGAAATCAAACGCGTCAGATTCAGATTCAGATACCCAGGAACCAGCATCAGCACCACTGAAACTGCCGTTGTCAGAGTTCAAACAACAGTATATATCAAAGCTTACGGATGAACAGAAAGGATTATTACAACTGGAGATAAACACCATAGAAGATTCATGGTTTCAAGCATTATCTGAAGAATTCACCAAACCTTACTTCTTAGAGTTGAAAAGATTCCTAAGGGAACAGTACGACAAGAACATCACAATTTTCCCTCCAAAAGACGATATTTATTCTTGGTCAAGACTCACGCCTTTATCTCAAGTAAAAGTCCTAATTTTAGGGCAAGATCCATATCATAATTTCAATCAAGCTCATGGTTTAGCATTTTCTGTAAAATCACCAACACCACCACCTCCTTCATTGAAAAACATTTATAAATGCTTGAAAATTGATTATCCGGAATTTACAATCCCCAAAACTGGTGATTTGACCAAATGGGCTCAACAAGGTGTATTAATGTTAAATACTTGTTTAACGGTTAAAGCTCATGAAGCAAATTCTCATGCTAAAAAAGGTTGGGAAATTTTCACTGAACGTGTGATTAACGAAGTTTATAAACATAATAACAAAAAGGAAAATAATAGTTATTTGGTTTTATTATTATGGGGATCACCTGCTCAAAAAAGAATTACAAATTTACAAATTAAAGAAAATGATAATTTATTAATTTTGAAAAGCGTTCATCCTTCTCCATTAAGTGCATCTAGAGGGTTTTTCCAATGTCAACATTTTATCAAATGTAATCAATGGCTAGAATCTAAAAAACAATCTCCAATTATTTGGGATTTATAGAGTCATATAAACTTTTAATTAATTAATTAATTAATTAATTAATCAATCAATTTACTTAATGTATCACTGGATGTATAAATCAACATAATCACACCCAACACACAGATTATAATATCAAAGAAATCAAATTTCTGTTGCATTTTAAAATGTAAAATTGGTGGATAAATATAAATTAATGGAATACATGCAAAACTTCCAACCAATGCAACAAATTTATCTAAATCATTTGCACCACCCCAAGAAATAAAAACAGTTCCTAACACAATTCCAACTCTAAGCAAATTTTTCTTCCATTTCACCAATTTATTGAATTTACCAGATTTAGCAAATGTAGCATTCTCTAAAATTTTAATAGCTGGAAACAATTGAATTGGTGTTGATAATAGAATTGCCATAGAGTATAAGAATTGAACTAAATTAACATAAACATTATCTTTAGGAAAATTTAGTAAAATGACTGTTTCAATTTTAGAACCAAATGTAAAATAACCTAATGATCCAATACTTATAAACACTAAAGTTGCACCAAACATAACCCAAAATAAAATTTTGGGGAATTTTGTTGGTTTTGTCATTGATTCTTGAATTGGAATGATTAATCCAATACCTTCATATGTAAAAATTGCGGTACCAATAAACAATGTCCAATCTTGATTGAATGGTTTGATGTTTGAGATTCCATCTTTGATTAATATAAAACTGCAATAATAATAAACATAGACTAATCCTAATAAAATAAATAAATCTGCAACTAATGCTGTTCCTGATAATTTATTAATGTTTCTTGTTAATGATAATGGTAAATAAACAATCAATTGAATGAAAATATAAAATTCAATGGGAATGTTTTTATTTAAAATTGAACTAATAAAAGCTTTCAAATTTGTAGCTGTAAAAATAATATAAGCAGCTGAAAATCCAATTTGTGATATGAAAATTGAAAAAAGAATACTTAATCTCATTTTATTCCCAAATAATTTCCCTCCAATATCACCATATGAACTTAGGTTTATATTAATACGAACGTTAATCAATAACATGAAACACCAATATGATAAAATTGAGAAAAATAATAATGCAAGTGATGAAAATAACCAACCTCCATTATAAAACCCACGAGGTAGGAATAATACACCTGTACCAACAAATGCTTTTAGCAATAGCAAAACAGCTTTAAAAGTTGAAGTTTTATGTTTATGAGATTCATCTGGTAATAATAAAGATTCTTCATCAACATTTTCTCTTTCTCTTTCTCCTTGCTCTTCTTCTTCTTCTTCGTCATCATCATTTAATTCTTCACCTGCAAAATGTCCATAGAGTGACAAAAACTCAATAAAATTTTTGGTGAAGAAAGTTGGTCTTTTAAATTCATCATTGGCACTATAATCATTACCATTCTTATTATAATTTGTACTATATTTTTGATGAATGAAACTTCTTCTAAACCCACCGGGAACCCTAATATCATGAACGTGGAAATCACCATCATCATTTGCACACTGTGGTTGACCATTAAAACTTTGTGATCTTTTCCTTTTAAATTTTGATTTTTGTTCTTTTTGCCAATTATACAAATCACGACTTATATCACCACCTTGTAATTGTAAAGAATCAATTTCTCCATTTAAGGATTCATTATCTAATGAAGGAGAGTCGTTTATTAAATGACGACCAACAATTTCTACTAAGTTTGGATCAGGTTGTGAATTTCTGGAAGGAGAATTTTTGGAGGAGGTTATATTATCAAGTTTTGGTGGGAGTAGTGTTTCAACAAGAATTGGAGGGTTGTTTGAGTTGTTTATTGAATTTGAGAAAGAAGATCGTGGAACTCTTTTTGATGATGAATCACCTATCTTAAAACTCTCATCTATTTGGGTTTGAGTAGTGGTGATGGGAATATCATTTTTGGGACTGCCCATGATTTTTTGTCAGTTAATGTTGTGTCTGTCAATGAGCAACTCTGCAATGAAATTAAAGGTCAAATAATATTGAATTGATTCTTATAATTAATTTGTTGAATATAAAAGCAACTGCAACACTCGAAATACATGTACTCATGACAGAAAAAAAAAAAGTCCAAAATTATTATAAAAAGGCAGCAAATAACATCAAAAGCGGTAATAAAGCGGTTTTTCAGCTTGAAAATGTGTGGATTGTGGTGAATCAAGTTGAAGCTCAATTTACAAGTCTCTGAAGTGATCTTTATTTGCATACCTCAACGCTCACAAGGATTTAGTCAAACTTGTTCTTACCATTTTATCACTTTCTTTCAGTCATATTAATTAATTTGATAAAATACTTAGAAATTGTCCGGATGTCATCGCCTGAAAGTTTAGTTTAAAATAATTTTTTTTTTTTTTTTTTTTTTTTTTAATTACAGCAGAAATAAAACAAAACACAACAGAAGAAGAAGCAAAAAGAATGTCCAAGAAGTGGGTTGACAAGAAACAGTCCAAGACGTTCAAAATTGTGCACAGATCCCACGAGGATCCGCTTTTTTACGACGATGAGGAGAACTCCAATGTGTTGCTGGAGGTGCAGAATTTGAATAACAAGAAGGTTAACCACAAGATCAAGACCAAGACACAGTTGGAAGCTGAGCTAGGAGACCAGCTGAAACAGATGAGAGCCAATGAAGGTGAGGCTGCCTTGTATGGTATCCCATTTGATGATTCCAAGTATGATTATATGCAACATTTGAAACCAATTGGTGTTGATAAAGGTGGTGTTTTCATTCCAAGTAAAACTGCAGCTAAAAACAAGACAAGTGATGGTGAAATAGTTTTCAAAGACAATGCTTTAGAATTACCGGAGGATATGTTTGCATCTAAGAATTCAAAAAAAGTAACATATCAAGATCAACAAAATATACCTGATGAAATTTCAGGTTTCAAACCAGACTTGAATCCTGCTCTTAGAGAAGTGTTGGAAGCCTTGGAAGATGAAGCGTATGTTGAAGAGGATGATGATATTTTCCAAGACTTGTTGAAATCAGGGGAACAAGTTGATGAAAACGAATTTGAAGATCAATTCGATGAATGGGATAATTATGAAGATGAATTAGCTAAATATGACACAGAGCATTTTGCTCAGGCCGGTGATGAAGGTTGGGAAGCTGGTTACAGGCAATATAAAGCTTTAAATAGATCTAAGAAGAATGACTGGGATAGTGACGACGAATTTGACGAAGAAGATGAAGAACATGAGGAAGCAGATGATATGGTTCCTGATTTACCAAGTTTCAATAATACTAATACTGGTTCTAGTGCCACTTCTGGTTCAAAGAAAAGCTCAAAACGTAAACAGCGTTACAAGAAAGGTGCTATGTCTGATACATCCAATTTCTCAATGTCAAGTTCAGCACTATATAGAAGTGAAGCATTGACATTTATAGACGATAAATTTGAGAAAGTTATGAAAGATTTTGAGGATGAAGGATCTGAATCAGAAGAGGAACATAAACCATTTGATATGAAAAATGAAAGAGAAGATTTTGAGAGCTTGTTGGATGATTTCTTGGATAATTATGAAGTTGAAGCTGGAAGAAGATTGGTGAAGAAAGATGCTGAAACTGCTCATTTGAAACAAGTTGTTGATGATATGTCCACCAACAAACTGGCATTGAAGAGAAGAAAAGAGAGACAGAAACAGCAAGGAGACAAGATAGTAAGCAGTTTCAGCAATCTCAGGATTTAATTATCCTTTTTTGTCATTCAGTATTTAATTGTATAGTTTCATTCAAATAGTCATATATTAATAGGTTAAACCGTTAATAGTCTTCTTTTGTAGTGCCAAAAAAAAGCACTTTAAAGGCTGTGAAGAATTCTTGTGAAAACAGAGAAGTTAGAACACAGCCCCTACCACATCTAACAGGAACTCATCTCTACCTCACTACATTAACAGTAGGTTTCCAGTAAGCTCAACACCAAATGGGTCTCAAATCATTCAATTTTCACCATTCTTCACATTATTATAAACAGCAATAATTCAGTGGAAATCAATATTCAGCAGACAAAAATAAAAATAAAAATACATCAAAATTAAAATACACTGAAAAATCAGATCAACAAACAGAATAAAAGAAAACAATGAAGCTTACAACTCTGCTGCTCACGCTGCTATCAACGTTGCACTACACTTGGGCCATTGATTTGGATGTTGACAGCAAAGAATCAATCTGTAACGCTGCAGCGTTGATTGTGGATGGTATGCTTGATTATTATGAAGGTACACGTTATGGAGGAACAGTTGGAATGTTCCAGAGTCCTTACTACTGGTGGGAGGCTGGTGAAGCGTTTGGTGGGATTTTAGATTACTGGTTTTTCTGTGAAAATGATACCTATGAACAATTGCTTTATGATGCAATGATTCATCAAAGAGGTGAAGATAATGATTATATTCCTGCCAATCAAAGTACCACCGAAGGTAATGATGATCAAGGTGTTTGGGGTTTGACTATCATTGAAGCAGCTGAGAGAAATTTCACCAACCCAACCGATGGGATTCCTGGTTGGTTAGCAATGTCACAGGCTATTTTTAATACTATGTGGGCAAGATGGGATACTCAATATTGTGGAGGTGGTTTAAGATGGCAAATTTTTACTTGGAACTCAGGTTATTCTTATAAAAACACCATTTCTAATGGTTGTATGTTCACCATGGCTGCCAGAATTGGTAGATACACTGGGAACGAAACTTATTTTGAATATGCTGAAAAGACATTTGACTGGTTAGTTGATATTGGATTTCTTGTTGAAGAAGGTGATTCAATGAACGTTTATGATGGTGCAGAAGTCACCACCAATTGTACGGTTATCAATATTAACGAATGGTCTTATAATTACGCGGTTTTGATGTCAGGTTGTGCCTATATTTACAATGCAACAGAAGACACGAAATGGTTAGAAAGAACCCAACAACTTTTCCAAGGATCCCAAGTTTTCTTTCAAGATAACATCATGTGGGAGAAAACTTGCCAACCAAGTGGTAAATGTTCAACAGATCAACGTTCTTTTAAATCATTATTTTCTAGATCCTTAGGTCAGGTCGCTAGTTTAGTGCCAAGTTTAGCAGATGAAATCATGGTGTTATTGAGAGCCTCAGCAGAAGGTGCAGCTAAATCATGTACTGGTGGTACCGATGGTCATACCTGTGGTTTGAATTGGTTGATTGGTGCAAATGATGCCATGTATGGATTAGGTGAACAAATGTGTGCATTAGAAGTGATTCAAAACAATTTGGTTTTAAAAAGACCTGCACCATACACAAATACCACTGGTGGTTCATCGATTGGTGATGCCAGTTTGGGATCCAATGTTGGAGGAGGTGCTACACTGAGTGATCATGATCTGAACATAACAGGCAAGGACAAAGCAGGAAGTGGTGTTATCACTGCCCTAGTTATTGCGGTGCTAGTTGGAGGATGTGTTTGGATGATCATTTAGGGGTTTTGAGCAGACTAAGGACGGTTGTTTGTATACTTATTTTTGGATTATAACAGTTGAATGTCAGTGTTTTGAGTTTATGTCAGTTGTAGAGCGATGAGGTGACCCGGACAACTTTTTTTTTTTTTTTCCTTTTGAATAAAGTAGGAAAAAAAAAATATTTTTACATAGTT
The DNA here is from genome assembly GCA_030573755.1 of Starmera amethionina. NCBI lineage: Eukaryota > Fungi > Ascomycota > Saccharomycetes > Phaffomycetales > Phaffomycetaceae > Starmera > Starmera amethionina. Next base: position 131,958 of record JAJMDW010000165.1, read on the forward strand.
GATTAGTGATTTGGAAGTAATTAGAAGAAGTAATGGCGAAGAAGACGTTGGCACAGCAGATCGAAGAGCTCAGCAAACCAGTTACTGAAGATTTTGATATCGAGGACTCAGAACGTGGTGTTTTTGACCACAACGAGGACGAAAACAGTGACAGTGGAAGTGAAGATGAGAGTGAAGAAGATAAAAATGAACATTACGTGAAGGTTAGTAAGAGTAAATTGAGGGATAACAGTATCAAGTTGAAGGATACCAAATATACTGGTGTTTTGAGTAGCAGAAAAGCTATATTTGATCAAGATTCTGAAATTAGCGAAGATGAAGAAGATGATAGTGAACAAGATGGAGATTCGGAAATAGAAGAAGATGAGGCTGGCTCAGAAAGTCAAGAAGTTGAAGAATCAACTGGCGAAGATCAAGATGAAGATCTTGACAATGAAAGTGATAGCGGAGTGTCTTTGAAGACTGATTCCGAAGATGAAGATGGTTTTGATTCTGATTCTGATGAAGATGCTGGAACTGATGAGGAAGTTGTTGTTGATAAAAGAGCTAAACTGAAAGAACTTATGGCAAACGAACGAAAAAACATCATTAGTAGAATCTCTACAAGTACTCAATTAGATGCATTAAAAGGTTATGCTGTTATTAAACAACAATCATTCTTTGACGCAATTTTAGATTCAAGAATCAAATTCCAGAAAGCAGTCACAAACTCCAATTTATTGCCATTAAATAATGAAACTTTTGATGAGTTCAAAGAATCAAAAACTGAATCCAAATTGTCCAAATTAGAAACCTCATTACATCAGTTATTAGACAAAATGATAACATTAAGATCAAACATTTATACACAAAAGAAAATTACCAAAACACCAATTGAAATAAAATCTGGTACTAAAAGATCATTATCTGAATATTTAGAAGAAACTAACAAACTGGATGACTCTTTGAAAAAATATAGAGAATCAGTTTTAACCAAATGGTCCCATAAAGTTCAATCTGCCTCAGGTGTTACTGCATTAAACGCTTCCAAATTTAAAGCCATTAATCAAAGTGCATCCCAACAAGTTGATGCTAATTTGTTAGATATGGATAGATTACTGAAAAGAACAAGATTAAATAGAAGAAATGTTGTTCCATTGGGTTATGTTGCAGAAGCTGCATCTAATGAAGAGAACAACGATGATGATGGTAATGAGTACGGAAGACATCCAAGTAGAAGAGACAATACAATAAATGAGAATGAAAACATTTTTGATGATGAAGATTTCTATAAAGTTTTATTGAATGATTTAATTGATAAAAAAATGTCAGATTCAAATCCAACCAATGGATTAACAATACAAATAACTAAAACAAAAATAAAGAAAAATATTGATACAAAAGCTTCAAAAGGTCGTAAGCTAAACTATTCTGTTCAACAACCAATTCAGAATTATGAAGCACCAAATGGGAAATTCAAATGGAATGATGAACAAATTGATGAATTTTTTGCAGGTTTATTAGGTAGAAAAGTTGATTTTAATGAAGAAGATCAAAATTATAGTGAGGATGAACAAGATTTACAAAATGATGATATTCAAATCTTTGGTTAGTTTTGTATACTAGAAGTGTAACAAAAGAAAAATAAACCTTGTATTTTAGTAATACAGTGTAATACAATGCCTTGATACTTACGGAAAAATAATCTAAATCATATAAATTTTGACTAAATACATGCAATTTAAAGAATTGAAATAAATAGGATGATAAATCAATTGAAAGGAAAAAGATATATCAGTAATCTTGAGAAAATGAAGAAATAATACTGGAAACATCAGTTGAATCATCAATAACAACTTCATATTCGTCTTCGTCTCTTTCTGCTGCTTCTTTCAAAATTCTCTTCCAATTCGATTTAATAACACAATAACTTTCTGATAGTCCTAACAAAATAACACCAACACCTAATCCAATCCATAAACCAGCAATTTGATAGTTTTTCTTGAATGCTAAATAGAATGATATTGGTAATGCAACTGCATAATAAGCTGCTATATTCAAATATGAACCAATCTGTTGACGACCTTGACTTCTTAAAATAGCAGCTGCTATAATGTTGAAAGTATCACCTAATTGATTGAAAGCTAAAATTGGTAATGTTCGTACAGCTATTTTGGTCACTTCTGGATCTTTTGTAAATAAAGCTGTTAATTGATATCTAAAGAAAAAAATCAAACAAAAATCAAATATAGCAAAAAAACTTGACACTAAGAATGAGAGCTCCACTATTAATTTAGCAGATTGTTTTGAGTTTCCACCAATATAAATTGCCAATCTTGTCGAGATTGCTGATGCAACAGCAAATGGGACTTGATACATTAAAGAGCCAATATTTGAAACAATAGATTGTGCAGCCAGTGAATTAGTACCAAAATAACTAGCACCAATAGTCAAAATTTCAAAGGATAGATATTCAGATTCAATCATAACTAAACCTGGTAATGCTAATTTTAACATTGGTTTCCACCTTCTAAATGCTTTCTTGGAGAATCCATTCCAACATTTCTTCCCATCAACGAAAAAAATATATGAAAGAACGAGACCTGCCATTAACCAATAAGTTGTAACAATAGCAATTGGAGCACCAACAAATCCCCATAGATCAATCAAAAAATAATTCATCATCACATTCAAGGGCAAACAAATCATCAAAACATAAGTGGATGCATGGAAGATCTTTTGAGCTTGTAAGAACCGTTTCCCAGTTTCAAATAAAATCAAAGCTGGAGATCCAAAACATAATATTCTCAAATATAATTGGGTATAATCTAATAAATCAACTTCTGGAATAATAAAAGATAAAAGCCATTTAGACCACCACCATACCATCAAAATAGGAATTGAAATTGTCATAATCATCAAAGTACATCTTTGGAAATATAAACCAACTTTAGAGTATTTACCTGCACCATAAGCTTGAGAACAAAAAGTGTCTAAACATGTAGACATTCCCTCATATGCTGCCATTCCAGTGATATTGAAAGTCATTATTGCCAGTGCTGCTGCTGCCAACTGGTTGCTTCCCAGATGTCCCAACAGAAACAACGAGTTTACGGCTAGTAAATACTCAAAGAAGAATGTGAATGATAGAGGAATAGCCGATTTGGTGATGCTGATAAGCTCTTCTTTCCTCGTTGGCACATCTTCATAAATGGTGGATTGTAGTGAGTCTGTGTCGTTTTCATTGTCGCTGTATGTACCGTACGAGCGGTGTGAGCCGTGAAGCAGCGACATTTGGTGGTTTATTTATGTCTATTTCTCTCAGTATGAATAAAATGCTTCAAAATATATTTTTTTTTCTCTCTGTGAAATTTTGTACTGTTGAACATACATATGTATTAAAGCAGAGAATTATAGAAGCGAGAGATGGAAGTTTCAATTGTGCCAAACCCATCGTTTGTGGTGAAGACGAAGCTGGAAGACAGTGGGACAAAAGTGTTTGTGAATGTGTGTAGCTCGGACAAAGTTCCACTGCCAGAAGAGGATTTTGATCCAGCTACAGTGTACCCGTTGATCATGGACAACCTATGGGAGATCCCAATCATCACTGGCCAGGAGAGACGTGATTTTGACAAGAAAGGTGCAGAAGCTGCTGTGTTTGATTGTGTGATACATCCAAAGGCCATGAGTTGGGTACAGATGGATCCCCAGCTAAGACAGATTTTGATAGAGTGGTGTTTGGAGAGCGTGGAACTGCGATGCGGTGTGCAATTGTCTAGAGAGAATATTGCAATGCCTAAAATGAGATGTAAAGGTGATCCTCAGCCAATTACTGTATTAAAGGATGATTTGCAAGCCAAACAATCACAGAAATTGGTGGAATTGAATAATGAACCTGTTGCGTTATTAGAAGCAAAGAGGTTTGATGAAGAACAAGTGGAGGAATTTGCAGATAATATTGATATTTTCAATATAAATGGTAATGTCAATGGGAAAAAACCTTTAATTGAAGAAATTCAAGAGATGAGAGTTTCACCTAAAATCAAACAACCAGTCGAACAAGAATCAAAAAATAAAGAAGAATTGAAATTTGAAACTACAATGAGTAAAACTGATGTTAATGGTTTCAGACTGCTGATAGTAGTAAAATCCCAGATTGATACATCACTTGATTACAATTTGAATTTAGAGCCTTCCAATTCAACATTAATATTGAAGAATACAAATCCAAATTTCATCACGAGGAAAGATTTAGAAATTCCACTACCATTCGATAATCCAATTATCCAGGCATTCTTTGTATCAAGATCAAAAGCACTACATATTTTTGTTAAGTAACAATCTATAATATTTCATTATGTACCAAAGTTCTATAATTATGCTAATGTAGTTAAATTCAATTGAGATTTAGATTGGGTTTCCTCTAGCACACTTGGTGGGAATGCTAAATTTTCTCTATGTGCAACGTACTCTGAATCAGCATACCCTAAAATGTTCTCAATATCTTCAGAATGTGCACCTTTGATTTTATTCAACTCTGCAGAAGAGTAGTTAACTCTTGCTCTACCAATCTCAATGAGTTCTTTGCTAGGGTCCAAATCTCCAGTACTTAGTTTATGACCAACTTTAATGGTGACACATTCGCTAGCATGAAAAGTACCCTCCACACCGATGATACCAACTGGTAATAGTCCAGCTTTAGCAGACCTTGTTATAGCATTATGTGCACCTTCATCAATTATAATAGATCCATGTGGTTTCAAGCCGTGCAACATCCAGAAGTCTCTATTTTTAACATGCTTGTCTTTTCCAATGAATCTGGTGTGTACTGGAACATCATGAAGTTTCAAGTATGCTAGATCTTCTATATGTTTTTCTTCTTCATTGTCTGTGTTTTGGATATGTTCAACAATTTTCCATAAATTTTCTGGAACTTCACTCTTCATAATGATTGTAGTGGTACCTGCTTCTGTAGCTAAATCTGCTGCAATTAATTTAGTGGTCATACCTCCAGTACCAACATCACTACCTCCAGTAGATGTATCGACTTTCAAGTCACTCATATCTTCCACAACTAAAATTGGTTTAGCATCTGGATTACTTCTTGGGTTGTCTGTATACAAACAATCAACATCAGTCATCAAAATCAAGTAATCAGCGTTAATTAAAGCTGCTGTGATTGCAGATAAAGTATCATTGTCACCAAATTTGATCTCAGCAACAGACAAAGTATCGTTTTCATTGACAATAGGAACAACGCCCATATGCAGCAGCTCATTAATGGTATTCTGTGCGTTTTTATACTGGGTCCAATCAGCAATATCGTTTCTGGTAATTAAAATCTGAGCGATTCTTTGATTCAACTGACCAAACAATGCGTCCCATCTTCCAATAAGTTTACTCTGTCCTATCGCAGCCAGAGCTTGCACTTGTGATAGCTTCTTTGGACGTTTAGGAATATCCATCGTCTTCAAACCAACGGCAATACCACCCGATGACACAATAACAACACGATGTCCTGCTCTTCTTAATTTCACGACTGTTTCCACTATCAGCGACATGGTGGCAATGCGTGGTTCTCTTGTTTGTTCATCCACTAGCGAGGATGTTCCCAGCTTAATCACAATGGTGTACGTCTTGTTTCCCATCTTACTTCCTTCGTTCCTTTGTACCTTCTGTCTGACTCGCTGTTTGGTGGTTTTATTGTATGTACATCAAGAAAAAAAAATTACTGTACTTATTGAAATTTTCCACTGGTTTAAAAACTTCAAAAATTCACAATGATTCATGGTTATCAATAAACAGTGGAACATAAATTAGCAGAAAAATGGGACATTTAATCACAGTTGCGACGTGTAACTTGAACCAATGGGCATTGGACTTTGAAGGAAACAGAGACAGAATTCTAGAAAGTATTTTGGTGGCAAAAGAGCGTGGAGCGACGTTGCGTGTTGGTCCTGAATTGGAGATTACAGGTTACGGTTGTTTAGACCATTTTTTGGAGAGTGATGTGTTCTTGCACGCATGGGAGATGTATGCGTCTATCTTAGCAAATAAAGACACACATGGTATATTGTTGGATATTGGTTTGCCTGTTCAGCATAAAAACGTGCGTTATAACTGTCGTATTTTGTCCTATGATGGGAAAATCTTATTGATTAGACCTAAATTATGGTTGGCAAATGATGGAAATTATAGGGAAATGAGATTTTTTACACCTTGGGGTCGTCAAAGATATGTTGAAGACTTTGTTTTACCAAGAATGATTCAAAAAATTACTGGTCAAACTACTGTTGATTTCGGTGATGCTGTTATTTCCACTTTAGATACTGTGGTTGGTGCAGAAACATGCGAAGAGTTATTTACTCCTGAAGCACCACATATTGCAATGGCTTTGGATGGGGTTGAAATCATCACCAACTCATCTGGATCTCATCATGAATTGAGAAAATTAAACACAAGAATGAACTTGATTAAAGAAGCAACCACTAAATGTGGTGGAATTTATTTATACGCAAACCAGAAAGGTTGTGATGGTGATAGACTATACTATGATGGTTGTGCTTTAATTGTAATCAATGGAGAAGTTGTTGCTCAAGGTAAACAATTTTCGTTACAAGACGTTGAAGTTGTTACTGCAACAGTTGATCTTGAAGATGTCCGTAGTTACAAATCATTAATGTCACATGGATTACAAGCAACTCATAATCAACCATATAAAAGAGTTCATGTTCCAATTGAACTTTCACCTTATTCAATGACATTTGATCCAAAAGTGGCACCAACTAAACCAAGAGAAATTGCATACCATACACCAGAAGAAGAGATTGCCTTAGGTCCAGCATGCTGGCTATGGGATTATGTTAGAAGATGTAACGGTGGTGGGTTTTTCTTACCATTGAGTGGAGGTATCGATTCATGTGCCACTGCAGTTATTGTTCATTCTATGTGTAGATTGGTTTCTAAAGCAGCTGCATTAGGAAACGAGCAAGTGATTAAAGATGCTATTAAAGTTGCAAATGTTGATCTAAACAAAGAGCCAGATTGGAAACCATTGGATCCAGTTGATTTTGCTTCAAGAATTTTCCATACTAGTTTTATGGGTACAGAAAACTCTTCTGCAGAGACGAGAGCAAGAGCAAAAGAATTAAGTTCTAAAATTGGTTCTTATCATGTTGATTTTAATATGGATACTTTAGTTTCTGCTGTATTACAAGTCTTTGAGGTTGCTACTGGTAAACGTCCAGTTTTCAAGATATTTGGTGGTTCACAAACTGAAAATTTAGCATTACAAAACATCCAAGCCAGACTTCGTATGGTATTAGCTTATTTATTTGCACAGTTATTACCTTGGGTTAGAGGTAGACAAACTGGTGGGTTGCTAGTTTTAGGAAGTGCCAATGTTGATGAATGCTTAAGAGGATATTTAACTAAATATGATTGTTCAAGCGCTGACATTAATCCAATTGGTGGTATTTCCAAAACAGATTTGAAGAGATTTATTGCTTTTGCCGAAGATGAGTTTGAACTACCAGTATTGAGGAAGTTTTTAGATGCCACACCAACAGCAGAATTAGAACCAATCACTGAAGATTATGTTCAATCTGATGAAGTTGATATGGGTATGACATATGAAGAATTATCAATATTTGGTAGATTGAGAAAAGTACAAAAATGTGGACCATATTCCATGTTTTTGAAATTATATCATGAATGGACTCCAAGATTAACACCAAGAGAAATCTCAGAAAAGGTCAAAAGATTTTTTTTCTATTATGCAATTAATAGACACAAACAAACGGTACTGACACCAAGTTATCATGCAGAACAGTACTCTCCAGATGATAACAGATTTGATTTAAGACCATTTATGATCAATCCAAGGTTCACTTGGGCTTCTAAAAAAATCGATGAAATTGTCGAACAATCAGAAAAGGGAGATACTGATAAGATAGAACAACTTACAGTTGAATAAATTGACATTATTTTCATTCACTCGTTTCATCAACATATAACTTTTACATATTTATGTTTTATTTTTTCATGCCCCAATTACTTTTAATAACAACTTTTTTTTTGTCATTTCTTTTCCAAAAATCAATCAATGTAATTGCAGTTTTTTTAGGACTATCCTCTTGTAAAAAATGACCTGAGTCTTGGAAAACAACCAATTGATATTTCCCTTGCATTTGTCCTATGATCAAATCTTTATCCAAATTATCAGTTCCAGCAAGAATCAATAATCTTGATGGGTATGAATCAATAAATTTTTTAGAAAGTCCTGTAAACCAACCTTTCCAATATTTTTTGGTTTTCCATAAATCCATAATCCATTCATACTGGCCATTTCGAAACCTAAATAATGGTGGCACGCTTATAAGAGCACTTTCTTTACTATGTAGTAATCCCATATCCAAATGCCATTGAATTGCACTATCTAAACTTTTAAAACTTTTGGGTAATTTTGAAAGATATAACTCCATTCCTTGTAGTGATTGAACAGCTGTTTCTTCCACAATATCAAACATTGCAATCCCCTTTATATCTAATGATTTCAAATGCTGCATGGAGTTGACTAATATTGATCCTCCTAAACTATGGCCAATGACAAAAAGTGGATTTCCAGATAAGTTTGAGTTGGTGATCAATTGTGTAATGATAAATCTGAGATCTTGTACAAATGCGTCAATTGAATAATCTAAAGGATTGGTAATTATTCTAGTCTCGCCATGACCTCTAGCATCAAAAGTGAAAACACCTGGTCTGATATTTTCAGTACGTAATTGTTCAACTAGTTGCTGTGCTAGCAATGCAAACGACAATCCTGATGATCCAGCTCCATGATGGAAAATGAAAACAGGTTCATCTATCGAGCTTGGTGGAGTGAAAAAAGTATTGAATTGGTTACCATTGGGATCTGTGAAGACCTGTTTGGAATCAAAATATTCATTCCAAGATGGTAATGGACTAAAAAAAAAAGGGTTACTATAGGCAATTGACATCAATCCTGTAGGGTTGAAATTAATCTTACCTGTGACGTGACTGAATGTCTGATGATTGTTCCCCACTACATGATGGTGATAATGAATTTGAAGGAGCTTGTGATTCTGAGAAAGGTGTCAAATTGTTCAATTTTTGTTCTTTATTCTCGTCGAATTCCAAGTTCAGCGCAACCTCGTTTTTTTTCAATCTGCGCTGGAATAGCATCCGCTGCATATCACTCATCCTGCTATTAATCAAAAGCTCAGGACTAAAAATGAATTCTCGGTTCCACAAATTTCAGAGCTGATGCCAGAAGAGTTTGATTTTTTTTTTGTTTACATTTTCGAATAAAAATTGCCAAATCTCAAATTTCATTTGTTTGTTTCTGCTAAATTTACAACACAACGAAATAGACGCGTTTCTTCTTCATTTCACCTCCCTGCAGAGTAATAGACACCTCCAAAAGATGAACAATAATGTGTTAGCAGCAGAGACACCGCTGGAGACAACGAAGCTCGCAGCCTATTTGCACAGTCTGTCAGTGTTCTTACAAGGCGCCACTGAACAGGATAAAGAATGGTTCTATACAGAGAGCGCGTTGGAGACGCTTGGTCAATTCATTTCCAATCATCTTCCCAGCACTGTTTTTGTCTTACATTCAGAGCACAGTTGGCAAGTAGCCACCCAGTTGACTGAAGCGGAGACAGCTTTATCTGTTATTTTTATCATCAAGGACAAGTACATCATCGACGCATCAAGATCGATCGATTCCCAGATCCAGGTGGTCAACTTGCCAGTAATGGGCTCTGTTTATGATTCATTGAAATCTTTGGTCGATTGTGGTGTGGGTTCATATTTTGATGCAATTACGATGTCTAACAATGCTGATTCTGTTACCACTACTAAGAAAAAAATTAAAGAATTAGCTTTATTGTTGCAACATATGGAACAGGCCATTAAACCGCCAGATTTATATCTTACATTGAATCCAATAATTAAAGATGCTATAAATAAAGGTTGTAACTTATCCAATTACACGGATTTTATACCGGAGCAAACGCTAAACGACTCTAATTTTTTGAACAGTACACAGAACGTTGTTAATGGATGGGTGAAAGCCATTCAGAATGTTACAAAATTAACTCGTAATGTTTCTGATGGGACTGCATCAGATGAAATCAATTTTTGGATATCAATGGAATCTGCATTGTTAAACATTCAACAACAATTAGAACAACCTGGTATCCAATTAACTTTAGAAATTCTAAAATATGCTAAACGTTATCATACAACAATAAGTTTCATGTCTGATGTTGGTATCAAAGATGCTTTGGCAGTTGCCACTGATTACAACAAGTTAATGAAGGATTTTCCCTTAGATGAATTATTATCTGCTACTACTTTTGATAGAATCGAAGAAGCAATCAATCTCATTGTTAATCATATGAAAAAATTCAAATTGACCACATATCCTGTCAATAGAGCATTACCATTATTTGAAGCAATATCAAATGATCTTGAATCAAAACTAAAGTCGTTATTGCATAATCTAATGTCAGAATCCTTTGAGGATTTCCAAGAGACTGTTAATTCATTGAATCTGATTTTTGAATATTGGGACAGAAGTACCAAAGAATTTACCAACACTGCAAGAGAGCTTATGAGAAAAAGAAATGAGAAGTTCATTTTCGTTAAAATCAATTCCAAGATAACACAATTGAAAGATCGTGTCCAGGATTTATTTTTATTCAGATTAAATCATAAACAACTGGAATCCACTTTGGAAAGTGTATCTATTTCGGAAAAAGACTTAGATTACTGTTATGATGCTGTTCGTAATGTTAATATCTTTTATAATGAAAAAGATTGGAATAGCTGCAAAAAAATTTATGATAAAAGAATTGAAGTAATTGAAAATAAAATTATTAATGATCTAAGAAGTAACTTAGAAGGTGCTAAAAGTATTGATGAAACATATAAAGTTTTCCAAAAATATCAATTTCTTATCCAGCGTCCAAGAATTAGAGCTGCCATTCAAGAATATCAATCAAAACTATTGAATATAGTTAAATTGGAAATCACTGAGTTACAAAACAACTTCATCAATAGAGTTAGTAACACAGAGGCGATTGCAGAACTAAGAGATTTTCCTTCAATTGCGTATACACTTCAATGGGCTAAACAAACTGAGAATAAGTTGAATTTTTTGATTGAAAGATTAGAATTGGTTCTTGGTCCTGAATGGAATCAATATGCTGAAGGTCAAAAAATTTATTCAGAGATAAAAGTTTTCAAATCAAAACTAAATAGCAGTCAAATATTTCAACAATGGCTCGACTCTATCTCCAATCTTCAAATTCAAGGAAACATTTTCAAAATTAATAAAGAAAAAGAAATCAAGTTAGAAGTTAACTTTGATAAAAAATTACTGATACTTTTTAAAGAAGTTAGAGCTTTAAGTTTACAAAATTATTCGATTCCGCATTCTATTATGGTCAAATCAAGACTTATTCAAAAAATTTACCCACATGCTGTTATTTTAGAGGAGTGTTTATCAGGTTTGAGTGATATGGTAGAATCAATGGAATCTTTAGATGATTTGAAAATCTTGGTTCACTTCGAAAAACAAGAAATTTTTGACTTGATTGAACAATGTTTTGAAATCAAATGGGGTACTTTAGTTAAAGAACAAGATATTGATAACTTGGCAGATCTTGAAAATAATGATTTGAAGTCTTTATCTAAATTAGAAAATGACATTTTCAAGTTGTGTGAAAAAATTGATGTCTTATCCAGATATCGTGTTACCATTCAGACTTTGTTCAAGTCGATGCAAGAATGCCCTTATCGATTTGATGATTTTCATATGATCATTAACGAGTTGCAGCAGATTGTGAATAAATTGGTAATTGATGGATATTATAATGTTGATCAATTCATTTTGAAATTGAATGAAAGAGTACAATCAGCTCTTTTCCAAAGATTTCAACAAGAACCATTTGTATGCCCAATTTCCTCTCATGTATTGGTTCTTTCAACATCCATCTCAATAAGTCCACCATTACAAGATTTTAAGTTCATATCAATTAGATATTTTCAAGAAATGATTAAAGTTGTTTTGGATCAAAATATCATCATAGAAACTTCACTTGATAAAACTTCCAATCTTACAATACAAACCTTTGCTAAAAATTTAACTCCAATCTATACCAAATTTGAACAGCTTGTTTCTGGGGTGGTCAAAGATTTTTCAGAAGCTTCTCAATTTGTTGATTCTTGGTTTCAGTATGATAACCTATGGAGCTTTCAGTCAAATGATGTTTACAGTGACTTATCGTTAGAAACTTGGATGAATCTTTTAGAAGACATCAAAAAAGCCAGACAAACTTTTGATACCGTTCATTCATTGAAGCAAATTGGTTCCATCAAAATTGATTATAATGATGCAAAGGACAAAGTTTTATCCAGGTTTAATTCCTGGAAAAGAGAAGTTTATCAGAAATTTGCTATTTTTTTATATGATCAAGTACTTGAAATAAGCAACCAACTAAACAAGGGAAAGAAAATTTTGGAAAATTCAAGTTTGAATTTAAGCTCCATTGAAACCACTGTTCAGTTAATCTCACAAATCCAAAGTAATAAATTATTATTGTCAGAAACCGGTTCAAAGCTACCCAACTTGAAACTAGCACAATCACTTTTGTCAAAACAAAGATATAAGTTCCAAGCAGATTTTATTTACCATGAGCAAATAGAAGCTGATTATTTTGATCTTGAACAACTGATTGACAAAAGATCCAAATCCATTGAACAACATCATGACGTGATTATCAAAAGTTTAGAAAGTGAAAGCATTCGTACTGATCAGCAAATCAAAGATATCATGGCGAAATGGGAATCGATGAAACCACCTTCAAATAGTTCTCCGGAGAATGCTATGGAAATTATCATAAAGATTGAGAAAATAATGACTGATCTTCAAACCAAAAAAGAATTGTTTTTGCAGGCTGCAGATTTATTGGTTTGCCCAATCACCATTGTGTCAGATTTATCTGGTATTCTTAATGAATTAAAAGATTTGAAATCTGTTTGGATCTCAATTGAATCTTTATGGAAAGTTCTAGATGATTTAAAGTCACAACCTTGGAATGGATTGAAACCAAGATCACTCAAATCTCAATTAGAAGATCTTTTATTGAAAACTAAGTCAATGCCAACCAGAATTCGTCAACATGATCCCTTTCAGCACTTTTTAAAAACTATTACTGATTTAACTAATTCTCAAAAATTAATAATTGGTTTGAAAGATGAGTCCATTAAAGAAAGGCATTTGATCAGTTTATTCAAAACATTAGATAAAAAATATAAATCTGATATAACTGTTGGTGATATCTGGGATCTTCAATTGACTTTGAATGAAGTCTCGGTGAAGAAGATTATTGATCAGGCAATGTCTGAGAAAGTTCTTGATGATACATTGTCTGCAATGAAAGAAAATTGGGGTCAAGAAGTCTATGATTATTTTACATTTAACGGGCATTCATTGGTCAAAAACTTTCCTCATTTGATTGAAGAAGCTTCCAATAATTTATTGAGTTTAAACGCCATGAGAAACTCTGTTCATTTTAAGGTTTTTGAACAGGAAGTTGTACAATGGGAAACAAATTTGAGCAAGCTTCATCAAATTCTTGATTTATGGGTTGAGGTTCAAAGGCAATGGATGGATTTAGATGGTATTTTCAATTCAAAATCTGACGTTAAAAAATTACTTCCTCAAGAACACTCAAAGTTTCAAGGTGTTTCTAATGAATTTCTGTTATTATTGAAAAAAGCTTATAAGAATTCATTAGTGATTGAAATTTTATCCATCAATGACGTTTTTGAAGTCATTTCTAGAATTTCTGAAACTTTAAATAAGATCACAAAAGCTCTAGGTGAATTTTTAGAGAGACAAAGAGAATTATACCCAAGATTATATTTTATCGGTAATGATGATTTGTTAGAAATTATTGCAAATTCAAATGATATCAATAAAATTTCAAAGCATTTCAAAAAAATGTTTGCTGGGGTTGAGAATGTTGATTTTGATACCAAAACTTGTTTGATCAATGCAGTTTCCTCCAAAGAAGGTGAACGTATTACTTTGAGAAATCCGGTTTCAACAGTGAAGTATCCGAGAATTGATCAATGGTTAACTCAACTTGACTATGAAATTAAGGTCACTTTGTCACAACTTGTGGAGGAATCGCTCAAATCTTTCAGGAGTCAAGGGATCGCACATTGGTTTGGCCAGTATCCAGTTCAAGTTTCATTACTAACTCTTCAAATTGTTTGGACTGAAGAGGTAGAAAAATCTATTTTATCATTCACTCTTCAAGAATTATCTTCAAAAATTGGTGAATGGCTACAACTATTAGCCTCTACAAAGTTTTTGGGTTTGAAAGGTCTACAGTGCTTTATCATCGAATTAGTGCATCAAAAAGACGTTATTGACTGTTTATTGTCCCAGAAAGTTGAATCATTAGCTTCCTTTTGGTGGAAATGCAATCAAACTTTTCATTATGACGCCTCGGAAGAAGATAGCATTAAAAGATTGGTCGTGAAGCAAAATGACAAAACCTTCACATATGGATTTGAATACTTGGGTATTATGGAAAGACTTGTGTATACTCCATTGTTGAACGGTTGTTTTTTATCTATGACAAACGCATTAGATCAAGGTCTTGGTGGAGCACCGTTTGGTCCTGCTGGTACTGGTAAAACTGAAACTGTTAAAGCATTAGGACAAAACTTGGGTAAATTTGTTTTGGTTTTCAACTGTGATGAATCATTTGATTTTCAAGCTATGGGCAGATTATTACAAGGTATTTGTCAAGTTGGTGCTTGGGGTTGTTTTGATGAATTTAATAGACTTGATAAAAATATTTTAAGTGCTGTTTCTTCTCAATTAGTTGAAATTGAAAGTGGTTTGAAATCCTCAACTCCAGAAATCATTTTATTGAATAAAAAAACCAAATTGAAATGTGATACTGGTGTATTTGTAACAATGAATCCAACTTATTCTGGTAGAGCTGAGTTACCACAGAATTTGAAAAAACTATTTAGAAGCTTTTCAATGGAGAAGGCTGATAATCTTGTGATTTGTGAGGTGTTTTTAATTTCACAAGGATTTGTTAATGCAAAGGAACTTTCAGAAAAAGTTGTGGGCTTGTTTGATACTTTTTCTACTAAGTGCTCCTCACAGAAACATTATGATTTTGGACTTAGAGCTTTGAAAAGTACTTTGGAAGTTGCAGGAAAGATAAACAGCACTAAAGCTTCAAAAACCTTAGATGTTGAAGTCATTTCAATTGTTAATGGTATCAGTGAAATGATCTTACCAAGATTGATCTCCTGTGATATCAAAGTGTACTCGGATGCTATGCAGGAATATTTTCATAAGATTAATACATTGGATGTTGATCCAGAAGTTATCAAGATTTTGAAGGTAATTGGTGAAGGTCAAGGGTTTTCTGTAACTGAATCTTGGTTAACTAAAACACTACAACTGTTTAAAGTTCAGGAATCAAAGCAAGGTATCATGATTGTTGGAAAATCACAATCAGGTAAAACGTCACTATGGAAATCTTTATTGAAGCTACTTTCTGTTTTGGATAAATCTGAACCGGTCTTTTATGTTCTTGAGCCTAAAGTTCTAACTAAATCTGAATTATTTGGTTACCTTGATCCTATTACTAGAGATTGGACTGATGGTATTTTGACTTCTATAATTAGAAGTGTGCTAGAAGATTTACGTGGTGAACATAAGAGAAGGACCTGGATTGTTTTTGATGGCGATGTTGATCCAATTTGGGTTGAAACTTTGAATAGTGTTTTAGACGATAACAAGATTTTGACCCTTCCGAACGGTGAAAGACTCGAGATTCCCTCAAATATTCGTTTGTTGTTTGAGGTTGACTCTTTGAAACATGCTACTTTGGCTACAGTTAGTAGATGTGGTATGGTTTGGATTGAAGATTCAGTGATTTCAGATCAAGAAGTTTTTTCTCATGAACTGTATTTGTTGAAGAGCATGGTAATTGAAGGTTTGTACAATGAAGATGCTGAATATGTCTTGCACTGGCAACAATTATACCACAACAGTTTGAAGCAATGGTTCAATAATGATTTGCTACTTAAGATGCTTCAATTCTCTTCAGATTCAAAACACATTATGGAATACCAAAACCGAATTGCAATTAAAAGATTGTTTGCTTATATTAAAAGTCGTTTACGTCAACTATTTTTAAATTCTGGCCATGGTGGGTCGTTGTCTGAGAAGTTTATAATTCGTTCTTTTATGCTATCGGCAACTTGGGCTTTTAGTGGAGATTCAGCTCAACACGAGAGAGAATCATTTACGAAATTCTTGTTCTCAATTTCTGAATTTCAATCTCATGTTCCAAAGTATGATGATTCTACAAATATTTTGGACTTTGATATTGACTTTAGTGGTGAGTGGTATCCTTTGGTGAGTACATTAGAAAGTACTGATATAGATACACATGAAATTATCAACCCAAACACTGTTGTTCCAACTGTTGATACTTTGAGACATGAGAATCTAATCTACTCGTTATTATCGGAAAATAATTCTTTGATAATGTGTGGTCCTCCTGGTTCTGGGAAGACCATGACTTTGTATGCAGCATTATCAAGACTTTCTGATGTTGAAGTATCAAATTTGAATTTTTCCAAAGATACAGATCCATCCACACTTCTTAAAGCTATAGAGCAACTTTGTGAATATAAGAGAACACTTGCTGGTGTTGTGTTGAAACCTAGATCAGCTGGTAAAAGAGTCGTATTTTTTTGTGATGAGATTAATCTTCCAAAAGCTGATGAGTTTGGCACTCAAAGAGTGATATCTTTTATTCGTCAGTTGATTGAACAAAAAGGATTTTGGAGATCGGTGGATAAACAGTGGGTTTCTATTGAGGATATCCAATTTGTTGGTGCTTGTAATCCACCTTCGGATACAGGAAGAGTCAAGCTCACTTCCAGATTTCTATCTCATGTGTTACTAATAATGGTAGATCACCCGGGATCTGTTTCTTTGAATCAAATTTATGGTACTTTCAACAAAGCTTTGCTAAAATTAGTTCCTTCTTTGGTTGGTTATTACAAGGAACTTACAGTGAGTATGATTCAAGTTTATTACAAATCTCAATCTCAATTCACTCAAATTTCACAACCGCATTATGTTTATAGTCCTCGTGAGCTAACGAGATGGGTGAAGGGTTTATATTCTGCCTTGATAAATGTTTCAGAGTTGTCACTACACGGTTTGTTACGATTGTTTGTCCATGAAGCTATTCGTTTGTTTAGTGACAGATTAGTTTCACCGAATTCCAAAACTTGGACTTTAGAATTAATAGAGAATGTGATCACCTCAAACTTTCCATCGTTAGATGCAAAATCTATTATGAAAACTCCGATACTTTATAGTGATTGGTTATCTCTCTCTTATGAACCGGTTGAGCAAAAGGAACTGTTCTATTTCATTCAAGAGAGAATGAAGGTTTTCAGTGAAGAAGTCTTGGATGTTGATCTAGTATTACATGATGAAGCAATTGATCATATCTTGAGAATTGATAGAGTGTTGAAACAACCACAAGGTCATTTGATTTTAGTTGGTCCAAGTAATAGCGGCAAAACTTCGTTAACTAAGTTTGTTGCTTGGGTCAATGGTTTAAAAATTGATCAATTAACTGTCAATAGACAGTATTCCTTAGCAGATTTTGATACAAAGTTGAGAGATTTGATGAAGAGATCAAGTTTAAAAAATGAAAAGATTTGTTTTATTGTTGATGAGTCCACTATTCTTGATGGTGCTTTTTTGGAAAGAATGAATTCTTTATTAGCCAATTCACAAATTCAAGAAATTTTTGATCCAGATGAATACAAACAGCTTTTGAGTGCTTGCAAAGAGCAGTTACAGCAACGGGGTTCATTGTTGGATACAGAGGAAGAGTTATATGGCTGGTTCACTCAGCAAGTTGCAAATAACTTACATGTCGTTTTCACAATAAATGATCCAACAGATCGTTCATCACCCCAAATTATTTCTTCGCCAGCATTGTTCAACCGTTGTGTTCTAAATTGGATGGGTGATTGGTCGGCTAACAGTATTGTCCAAGTCACTGAAAAGTTATTACATGCTGTTCCTATTGATAAATCTGATTATATCTTACCAGATACTTCCAGTTTAAGTCTTTATAAAACGGTGATGTCTTACAGAGATGCTATAATCAACTCCATCATTCTTATCCATGTGAACTCTAAGCAGAATGACTCTCCAGGAAACTTGATAAATTTCATTAAATGTTTCATTTCTATTTTAACATCAAAAGAGTCTGAGTTAGAAGCAGATCAAAGACATTTGAACAGTGGTTTGGATACCTTAAGAGAAACTGTTATCAAAGTAAAACAGCTACAACAAGATTTATCTGAAAAGGAAGATATTTTAAAGACTAAACAACAAGAAGCCAAACTGATGTTGAATAGAATTCTTACAGATCAAAATGAAGCTGAAAGAAAACAAGAAGCGTCTGTTCAATTTCAAGCTGTTTTAGAAAGACAAGAAAAAGAAATCAACTTTCATAGAGAGAGAGTTTTGAATGATTTGGCATTAGCTGAACCTGCCATTTTAGAAGCACGTCGTGGTGTTAAAAATATCAAGAAACAACATTTGACGGAACTTAGATCAATGTCAACTCCACCTCGAATGGTTCAGCTAACATTGGAATCTGTGTGTGTTTTATTAGGATATGATTTCCAGACTTGGAGAGATGTACAACTGATCATCAGGAAAGATGACTTCATTGCAAACATCGTTAACTTTGATAATGAAAGTCAGTTGACTCCAGAACTCAGACAGTATATGCAGGATAATTATTTATCTAATCCTGACTATAATTTTGCTGCTGCAGATCGAGCTAGTAAAGCTTGTGGTCCATTATTACAATGGGTTGAAGCTCAAGTTCAGTATTCTCTAGTTTTTGATAAAGTTGCACCATTGAAGCACGACATGGTTGTGTTGGAAGAAGAGTCTTTGCAGACTAAGGCAAGACTTCTTGCTGTTGATGATATGATCAATGAGTTGCAAGAAAGCATTGAAAATTTCAAAGATGATTATAGTTCCTTGATCAGAGAAACTGAAAATATTAAAATTGAAATGGAATCCATAACCAAAAATGTTTCAAGAGCTCTTCAACTAGTAGAAAATTTAATAGGAGAAAGAACAAGATGGTCTCAAAGTATCAGAGACTATGATGAAAAATATCAATTGTTGATTGGTGATTCTATTCTATGCTCTGCATTATTGAGTTATGGAGGACCATTAGATCAAAAATGTCGATATTCCTTGCTAAAAGAATGTAAAATACTTTTACAAAACCTGCACATCAAGTTCAACACCAATTTTAGATTATTAGATTTTTTGGATTGTTCAGTTAAATCTTTAGAGTGGCAAAAGCATGGTTTACCAAATGATGAGTTATATTTTGAAAGTGTATGTATTATTGAAAACAGTGATAGAACACCTTATATTATTGATCCAACTGGTCAAATTATTACATTTCTTCAGAATAACGTTAAACCAAAACGATTGATTATTACAAGTTTTTTGGATTCTGGTTTCATTAAGAATCTAGAAAATGCTTTGAGATTTGGTGGTCAGTTGTTAGTGCAAGATGCTGAGAGTTATGATCCAATAATTTCTAGATTGTTGAGTAAAGATTATAAGAAGGTTGGCGGAAGAACATTGATTAATATTGGTGGTAATGACATTGACTGCTCGTCAGAATTTAAACTATACTTATATTCAAAAGATCAATCAGCTAAAATTTCACCATTTGTTGCTACAAGAACTAGTATTATTGATTTTACTATAACTGAAAGCGCTTTAGAAACTCAAATTTTGAACTTAACTTTATTCAAGAAAAAACCAGAGGTTGAAACTCAAAGACAAGAATTGATTAAGATTAATGGTGATTACAAGATAAGATTAAAGCAATTAGAGGTAGATTTATTGGATGCTCTTAGTGAATCTAATGGTAATTTGTTAGATAATGATGATTTAATTTTAACTTTAGAGACCTTGAAAAAAGAGTCAGCTGAAATTTCCAAGAAGATCGAAGAAACAACTAATGTTATGGAAACAGTTGAGTTGGTTTTATTTACTTATCAACCTTTAGCAAGAAATTCATCTTTGTTGTTTACTTTATTGAACAAGTTTACCAATTTGAATAAATTTTATCAATTCAACTTGGAAAGTTTCATGAGTTATTTTAATCAAGTTTTAGATGTCAGTAAAGATGAAAGCTCCAAAATTGAAAATTTAATTTCTGATTTATATAAAGAAGTTTTTGCTAGAACTTCACTAGGAATGTTACAAAAGGATCGTATTGTTTTGGCATTGTCTATGGCATTATTATATTTCAAAGAAAGAGATAGCGTTTCATTTGTTGCGTTTGCATCTAAGCTTTTAAAATGTATTTCTGCTGATACAACTAATTGTTTGAAGCTTTTGCAAGAAGCTTTTGAGTCTGTTGATGTTAAAGTTGATGAAAAATTAATTGCCAGTGCTATTTTAGATCGTTCAGAAGAATCAGCTAAATTGTTATTAGATGATGTTGATAAAATTATGCCAGAGCTTAACTCGTTGTTTGAAGGTGTTTTACATACTAAAGCCACTGAAGTGTCAATGGCACTTAATAAATTTTCTAGATTTTTGTTTACTGGTTTTGGTGCATACTCATCTAAATATGAATTATCAGATATTCTATCATCTTCAAAAAACAAGCCAACAATTTTGGTTTGTTCAGCTGGATATGATGCAACAAATCAATTAAAGAACATTGCAGAAACAAAAGGAGTCGACTTCATGTCATTGTCCATGGGATCTAAAGAAGCTATTGATATTGCCAATTCTGAACTTGATAGTGCTAGAAAAACAAATAAATGGTTGTTGTTCCAAAACGTTCAAGCATCTCCAGAATGGTTAAGTCTATTAGAAAAAAGAATCCAGCACCTAAAATTTGGTGATGAGTTCAAATTGTTTTTAACTTGTGAAATAACTTCAACTTTACCTTCAACTTTAATTGGAAGCTCCAATGTTTTAATTTTTGAGAACTCACCAGGTATTAGAACGATAATGAAAGTTACAGAAAATATTATTGATCCAAAATTGAAGGCTTGCAAACCAGTTGAAAAAAAATATGTTTATTTCTTGCTTTGTTGGTTCCATTCTATTGTTCAAGATCGCTTAAGATTTGTTCCAGAATCATTTTCCAAACACTATGATTTCAATGATGCAGATTTCAATTCTGCAATTTTTGTCATTGATAAATGGTTTGAATTGAATAGTGCAGGAAGATCTAATATTGCACCTGAATCGATTGAATGGGATAGCTTCCAAAATTTGATTGGTGATATTATTTATGGGGGTAAAGTTGATAATGCTCAAGATGTTTTGTACTTGAAGAAATTAAGTAAAACACTATTTTCGGCAATGGCTTTTGAAACAGGGTTTAACTTGATTGCTAATGAAATTACAAATAAAGATGGTTCTGTGCTATTACCACCTGAAGGAACAGACTCCAGCGATTTCCATAGATGGATTCAAGATTTGCCTGAATTGGAACCACCAGCTTGGATAGGATTGAATAACGAAGTGGAAGAATTAGCTAAAAAAAGAGAGAATTTGGAGATTTCCTGCAAAGTGTCTGAGATTTTTGACTCAATGAATTGAAATGTGCTATTAGATCATAGGTATAAAATTGAAAACCTTGTTGATGATTATTTAATTTCGTTGTAGATAATTTCAGAGAAATAATAATATCAAGTGTCATTTTTTCAAAGTTAAAGTGGTATCTTGAAAGTAATGAGGATCTTCAACTCTAGAACTTCATTGGCCGTTGTTCGATTTATTTTGAGGATTACGAAAATGATGATGTCGTAAGATGTGATTGTCATTTTTTCCATCAGAAATACTGTAGTATGGCTAACTTTGAAAACCAATTTAAGTTCATTTGAGTAAAAAAAACTCACATTGATCAGCAGCACTAGTCTAGTAATTTGTTTTATATCTCTCCGCATCTTACACATCAAACCAGGAATTTTACTTCACGAAAGTTAAAAAATCATTATAAAATTTACATTAAACTACAAATTGAACGATAACAACCATCACAAGTGTAATTAAAGCCATTGAACAACGACAGATATGCCAGTGGTTTCCAAAAGTGTTGAATTTGACCCTCGAGAAGACAATGTCACCGTCTCCGAAAAACACACAAAGAAATCGATGCATCATTATTCATTAAGTACGCTTTATAGTGAAGATGGAACAGCAAAAGTGCCCTCTAGTTTCAGAGAAATCACTCCAGACAGCGATGTGTTGACTGTTGGTACAATGTTTGGTCAGCAGGCAGCGCTAGGTGTGTTTGGGTTGAACAGTGTTGATGATAGTTTAAGAAGTGGCAAGAGTACTTTTGATCAACTTACACAAGAATATTCAAATGACGTAGTGGAGTTTTGTGAGTCTTTAGAGGAGTGTATGCAATTGAGGGATAAATATATCAAGTTGTCATCCCAGAGGAACGTTGATAATCCGATATTTGGGAAGCATTGGACCAGTTTCCCTGTTGATCAGCCGAGATTTTGGCATTATGAAGACGAGTTTGGTGCTACAAAATATTACTATGATGAGAATGCACAGTCGCATTATTCAGGGGAGAAATTCAATATTGAGCACTATGTGAAGAAAATTGTGAAGCCTTTGGAGGCCAATTGTATTAAATATGAAGGTTTGACCATTGGAAAATGTTATGGAATTAGAGTAAATGGGTTTGACCATCCAGAATTGCCTAATTTCCACGATTTTTTAGAAGATTTAACAAAGATTATTGATACAAGTATCAACAAGGCAGGTGTGATGTTGTCTATGAGACGTTTGAAATTTTTGAGTTCGAAATTTGAAGAGTACAGTTTATTAAACAGTCATCAAGAAAATCTAAAGACAAAGCTAAATCCACATAGAGATTTCTATAATGTTAGGAAAGTGGATAATAACATGATACTGTCAATGTGTATGTCCAAGAAGCATTTGTTGAATTTTATCAATTTTAAATTGGAAATTGAACCTAAAAGAACAGTTTATTATGAAGATGAGGTTGAACTTACTTTGGAGGAGTTATTTGCTCCATACA
Organism: Starmera amethionina; assembly: GCA_030573755.1. Taxonomy (NCBI): domain Eukaryota; kingdom Fungi; phylum Ascomycota; class Saccharomycetes; order Phaffomycetales; family Phaffomycetaceae; genus Starmera; species Starmera amethionina. The sequence continues at coordinate 155,171 of JAJMDW010000165.1, forward strand.
CAACCGAAAAATTTAATAGATTGAACATTGACGATCTTTTTGAGTTTGGTTTACTTGATAGAACATTTGGATACAGTGATTTCACAGAATATGGAAGTAATGAAATAGATGCTAAGAAAAGGTTTGAAGCAATGAGCAGGATTGAAAAGACATTTTTGGAGTATGATAATTCCATTAAAGGTGAATATTTGAGTGGGATCATTAAACAAGTTATTAGTGATTTAGAAAAATCTAAATATCAAATTGGTGAAATTGGTATTCAATTAAACTTAAATAGACAATTCTTAAGTTGGCATGTTTTAAGTAAATGGATTGTTGATAATAAATTGGTCAGTCACAATGTGAAATGGATGATTAGAATTCCAAGAAACTATTCAATCTTAAGGGCTGAGAAAAAAGTGAAGAATTTTCAAGAATATCTGAGTATGATTTTCAAACCATTATTTGAAGTATCAATGAATCCTGCAATTGATTATAATTTACATTTCATCATGTCTAAAATTTCAAGTTTTGATTTATTATCCAAGAACCCATATAATAGAGACGAAAGTTTGTTTGATGTTATGAAGCTTAAATCCCCAGCCAAATGGACAAGTACTGATAATCCACCATATTGTTACTACATGTACTATCTATTTGTTAACATTAGTAACTTGAATAGTTTTAGAAAATCTAAAGGGTTATCCACTTTTAATTTAAGACCGCACGTTGCATCTGTTTCAGATAAATCAGGTTTAGGTATCATTACCGAAAGTTTATCTACTTGTTTCCTTTTATCTAAAAATATAATCAATGGTGAGAAATTAGTCAATTATCCAGTTTTACAATATTTATATTATTTGAAACAAATTGGTATAACCATGAGTCCATTATGTTGGAACAAATCTTTGGAATTGATGGCAGATGATGATTATCATATTGAAAGAACTACTGCAAATTCATATGAGAAAAATCCAGTCATTCAATTTTTTAAGATTGGTATGAGGATTTCATTAAGTACAAACAAACCATTATTTTCCAGTTTAACTAGAGAACCATTAATTGAGGAGTACTCTATTTGTGGATCAATTCATAAATTAAGTAATGTTGATTCATGTGAACTAGCTAGAAATTCTGTTTTGATTAGTGAGTTTAATGGACATGTTAAACGTCATTGGATTGGAATTGAATATATTGAAAACAATGATGCTGGGAAAGTTGATTATAAAGAGATTGATGAGTTTTCAATACAAAGAACAAATGTTCCTGGGATGAGATTGGATTATCGTGCAGATTGTTTGAGATTGGAGCATGGATTTATTAATATTATTAGAAAAAAGTGAACATATATATATATATATATAATTTCTGTTGATTCAGTTGTCTTTTGTATAGTGATTTCATTTGTATGACTTTCCAATTCTTCGATTTTGACACAAAATATTGCCAAAAAATTTCAAAGTTCGGACGACAGTGAAAAGATAAAACCGGAATTTTTTTGCAAGTCGAAAAGTATTAAAATCTACAACTTTTGGAAAGCAATCAACTTCAATTCTACCATTTATATCTACTGAGAAATGGTTTCTGTTTACTCTTATGCACAAAGTTCCGACGTATCCAAAGCAGTCGGTGACTATATCCTTGACATTCAAGACGAAATTCTAGCTAAAAATGAAGAATTCAATGTTGCTATCAGTGGTGGTTCATTGGGGAAAGTGTTGAAAGCTGCTTTGATTGATGATGTTGAAAATAGAGCAAAAGTTCAATGGTCTAAATGGAAAGTTTATTTTAGTGATGAAAGATTGGTTCCATTGGATCATGAAGATTCGAATTATGGACTTTTCAATGAATTGGTTTTGAAGAATTTAGCACATAATTCAATTAAAGGACCAGTTGTTTATACTATCAATGAGAGTTTGATTCATGCTACTGATACTGCGAATGATGAGACAATTGCATCTGAATATGCAAAGTTTTTACCTGATTCATTGGATTTGATCTTATTAGGTTGTGGTCCAGATGGACATACTTGTTCATTATTCCCAGGTCATAAACTATTGACCAATCATAGTCAGAAAGTTGCTGCAATTGCAGACTCTCCAAAACCACCACCAAGAAGAATCACCATTACTTTCTCAGTTTTGTCTAATGCTAAAAATATTGCTTTTGTTGCTGAAGGTGCGGGTAAAGCTGAAGTTTTGAAACAAATCTTTGGAGCTACAAAGAGTAATTTACCAAGTGAAATGGTGAATGAGTTACCTGTACCAGTTTCATGGTTTGTTAATGATCCAGCCATTGAAGGTGTTCCAGTCGAAGCTTCTAAATACACTAAATTGTAATAACATAAACATAAACATATCATTATTTTTATTCATCAATCATTCGTCGTTACTAGTGGATATCCATTGAACCTAAAACTTTCCATTCACTGGCAGGTCCCTCGCATTCAACGATTTTCAAAACACCACTTTTCCAACCCATTTCAAATTCTAATAAATCATTTTTTAAGTTCACTGTAATTGAATCCATTCCTAAATAATCTTCTACTCTAGTTGTTACTGTTTTAATCATAGCATTATCAAAGTGATTAGAGTTTGTATAAACTAGTGATAAATGAGGGTCAAATTCATTAATTGCCCAATCATTTGCAATTTTTTTAGCATCATTTGAATTTTTTATTTGTGGTAAAACAACATATAATTCTCTAATTATATTAGCAAGGCTCGTTAAATTATTATTTTTATCAATCCCAATATAAATTTTCTTAAAATATCCATTTTTGGAATTTATGAATAATGAATTAAATTTAATTTCAATTTCAAATTTATTTTGATAATTTTGATGAGATCCTCCAGTTAGTGCAGCAATTGCTGTTGAGAGCACAGTTTCCACATCAGCTTGTGAATTGATTGCCAATTGTGAAGTTATGGTGATGTGTGGTTCAAAAGGAGTGGAATCTTGAAATAATTGATTCAAACTAATCATTAAAGATTTTAAAGATTCATAAATTTGAGAATTTGGTTTGGGACAAAGCCATAATGCGATTCCTAAAAAGATAAAAAAAAAAGGTTATTTTTGACATTATTATGATGACAATGAAATCGTTCAAAAATTACCCATGATTAATTGTAAGCTGTTGGCTGGATTTTCAATTAGCAGTAAATTAATTAAAGGTCAACAAACTTTCAAGATTTTAAATCAAAATTAATAAAAATATAAAAAAAGTTTGGTGTTTGGGTTTTAATGTTTTTAATTATGGTAATGGTACTGTGAATTCAGTGAGTTTGAGAGATTGAATGATGGTTAATGTGGGTTGTGAATGTAGTGGACGATGTTAGGACAGTGATATAGTTAGTGGTGTAATTAGTTTATCCTTCATTTTGAGTAAATTTTTTAACAAACTGTAATTGATATACATGTACTGAATCATTAATGATCAGTTTGATACCCCAATCATGATATGCTTATAATTATAAGCTACAATATCGCGCAAACAATACAGATCCAATAAATTAAATATTAAGATTTTCAAACAAAAACTATTGTGTATTAATTATAATAACCGATTATAGATATATAATATACTCAAACTTTAAAACAAATAATATGCTAAATTTGAACTTTGAGACAATAGTACACTAATACTATAGAATCAAGTGATTATATTTCACAGTTCACATACATTACAAACCAATAGTGATATGATTGGCTCGCCATCTAGAGATTTTAGCGAGCTGGGGTATGACATTAAGCTTTTAAAACTATTAAATGATCATGAGATGTTCAAGAGTTTAAATATATGGAAATATGTTTTTGTGTCAAAAGGATAATTGGATCTGATGTTGAACGTCCGGAATGAGTACTGGAAAATGGATTTCTTTTTAATTGTAATGAGGATTACGGATCACGGTGCATGTCAAAATTTTGTGTCAAACGATGACACTACGACGTGCTCATGAACTTTGAAGTATCAATTCTATTATTTTGGGACTTCAGCTATGTTATGTATTGATCTAATCTAATTGGGGTCAATCCAATTATTAACTATATATTTTAATAATATTTGGTAGCAATTTTTAAAGATATTCATGATGGATAAATGTGATCATGATTATACTGAAGCAAATTAAGTTTCTTTTTCGTGGATAAATAATAATAAGATGATCTGTAATTAAGCGAAATTTTGATACCTTTAAAAGAAGTGGATCAGTGAATAGAGTTGCGACGGCACATTGGTGACTGCACAGGTGATGTAGTCATGACGTGTTTGATTAACGGGTGTGTGTATCGTGATCAGTAATTAAGTAGTTTACAAATTGTGTCCTGTGGTTATAGCTTCAGTCGACTGATTTTGCATTGATGAAGAAGTGAAGATAGATCACTGATGTCATACTTATTCAAAGCACAGGAACGAAATGTAGTGCAGAGCTCAGACTGTCTGACATCAGACAGAGCAACCGTCGCAAGTTCATGCAGCTGCTAAGATCTGACTGTTTTCCAGTGTTGAGGATATTCCGACAACGAGAAGAGTCTTAACAGCTGCAATTCATTACTAAAGGGTGGTGGTGTTTCTTCATCCAGGTTCAAGTAACAAGTGCACAGCCCAGTCTAGCAGTCTTCTCTGAATTTTTCCACCTCTTCTCCACGCAGCAAAATATAATATCAGAAGTGGGAGTATCACAATTAATTACAGTTTACTGCTGAATATTGCTATGTAGTATGTACATGAGTTCTGGACCCTTAACTCATGTCGACGAATATATTCATTATAAAACTGAACCGAATGCTGATTTGAAGTTTGAATTAGATGCCCATGGGCTATAGAGACTATTTTCTACATTAATGTCCCTAGTATTCAAAAGATTGATCGATAAAAACATGTTTCCTATATCACCTCTAACATCACCAGCGTCCTCACCAAAAACAGAAACAGATGGTGACAAAATCATTAAAGAGAAAACAGACAGCTATTTCAACCAGGATCCAAGTCGAAGAAGGAGTTACACATACACCAAAACTACTAGTACTGGAGACTCAAATGGGAACTCAACACACCAGTACAATTATTTTGATGGATTTATGACACAAAATATAACCGTTAATGATAAGAGGAACAGACTTTCAGTTTCAAGTGTGGACATATACCATCAAATTGCTTCCAGCAGAATTCGATCATCATCATTCTATAACGTCTCACCAGAAAGTGATCACTCGATTAGTAGTTGCTGCACAAGCTCTAGTTGCTCCACCACAACAACAGAAGAAGACGAATTTCCACCATTAGACGAAGATGATGATTATACCAATGCATTAAAACTCAGTTCGTTATCAGAATTTGAACACAGCAATAATATAAACAAACAAGACGTTTTGAAACTAGAGTTCAACAAGACAAGTTTTGACCAGCTGAATTTCCTTGCTGTGGATGATAATCAAATCAATTTGACACTGCTTTCCAAACTATTACTACGGGTGTTCAAGAATTGCACATCTATCTTGTCCACAGTGAATTCTCTAGAAGTATTCACGTTGTTGGCACAAGGACAATACCAAGTTCTTTTCGTTGATATCGAAATGCCAGTGTTGAGTGGTAATGAAATTGCGCAGGTGTTGAGAAGATACAGTAGGTTTGACACTTTGGTGATAGTGGCAGTGACCAGTTGTGTGCTACCACACCATTTACAACAACAGAGAGCTCATGGTATTGATCTTACTATTGCGAAACCACTCACTTTGGACTCACTAAAGAAACATCAGTGGGATATCTTGCAGTGCTTGCAGCAGAGGAAGCTGACTCTGAGCAGTTAAGCCGCAAACGAGCATCATTGTAGGTACATAGGTAGTTCTAGAGTGATAGAGCAGTCACTGTATAAGCAGTAGCCTTCATAACTTTATATATAGAGAACTATATGTAAATACATTATTTGAAGAATAGACGAAAATATTGTGAAATTGATTAATTTTCGTGTTGATAATTCTGTATTTTGCTTTGTTTATATGTAGAAGAAAGTAGCGAAGATGGACTTTTACGACAGTTTGTACAATGAAGAAACACTTTTCAAGATCCATCAGCAATCACAGCCAGTGCCCAATGAGTGTCCCGTTGAAGAGCTAGTGGTGCCAGGGCTTGATATCAGATGTGGACCCGTGCTGAGATTGGTGGCCAGTTATGAGCAAGGTGATAGCTATAGAGCAACAATCATGGTTGTTACACACGACAAAACCACTAGTGTGGAACCTAGAATCACATTTATCAAAGGAGTTGTTGATCCTGCATTCAGAAACTCACAAACAAATGGTGAGTTTCCTAAAACTATATTTGAAAAAATCAATGGGTTCACTTTTTGGAGGTTTTATGTGAACTTCAAATTGTCTGATCACGAGGAGAAAATCAGGTATACAATCAACAACTCAATTGATAATGAGTTTTTCATTCCAAGCAAATCACAACCAATGAACATGATTTCATTCTCATGTAATGGTTTCTCATTATCAACAGACACATCAACTTTTAAAAGTTCACTATGGCTTGATCTATTGAAGAAACATACATCAACTACAAGAAAACACAATTTGAAATACCATGTTATGATTGGAGGTGGTGATCAAATCTATTGTGACTCTATCATGAATAAATCCCCAGAATTTTATAAATGGTTAAAAGAGAAAAATAAATTGAAGAAAAGACATGCTAAAATAACTCCAGAGATTCTTGAATCATTTAATGAATTTTATTTAAATCATTATTTAGAATGGTATGGAAAAGGGTATTGGGAAGGTACAAAGGGGAAAACTTTACAAAACTTATTTCCTTTGGCAATGGCATCAATCCCTTCAATAAACATTTATGATGATCATGATATTATTGATGGGTTTGGTTCATATAAAGATTCCACAATGAGAAACCAAATTTTTAAAAATATTGGTGTTGTTGCTCATAAATATTATATGTTATTTCAACATCAAGTTTCAATAACTAATGATGAAAATGATTATTTGAATGAAAAATCATGGATTTTGGGTCCTAAGAATGGTCCATATATTGAAGAAAAATCACATTCGGTTTATACAAAATTAGGTCCATCAATTGGATTTTTAGGATTGGATTGTAGAACTGAAAGAAAATTAAAACAAGTTGTTGCTGAAGACACTTATGATGCAGTTTTCAAAAGATTGAATGTTGAAATTGAAGAATCTTTGAAATTGAATCAGCCAATTAAACATATGATTGTGTTGTTAGGTATCCCAATTGCATATCCAAGATTAATTTGGCTTGAATGGATTTTTAATTCTAAATTACTTCATCCAATTAAAATGTTAGCAGCTAGAGGTATAATTTTACAAAAATCTTTATTGAATGAATTTGATGGAGAAGTTGAATTATTAGATGATCTGGAAGATCATTGGTGTTCAAAACATCATAAACATGAAAGAAATAAATTTGTTGGTCGTTTACAAGATTTTGGTTCAAGAAATGGAATTAGAATAACAATTTTATCAGGAGATGTTCATTTAGCTGCAATTGGTAGATTCAAATCAAAATTACATTTACGTCATTTAACCAATCAAGATGAACGTAATAACAAGATTAAAAATGAACCAGAAAATGATCCAAGATTGATGTTTAATTTAATTTCATCTGCTATAGTTAATGTACCTCCACCTGATGCAATGGCCATGTTACTTAAGAAAAGATCAGGAATCCATCATTTTGATAGAAATACAGATGAAGATATGGTTCCATTATTTAACAAACATGTTGATGGAACAATAAGAGACAATAAATCTTTTTTAAATAAAAGAAATTGGATGGATTTAATTCCAATTCAAAATTTATCAAATGATCCAAATTATAAAATTGGTTTGAAGAAATTGCCTGGTCCTTTGGAAGATTCAATCAAATTTGATCAAGATGAAAATAGAGATTTGTATTATAGTATCACTGATGATTCGTTGGTTGCCACTTTACATGTTGAGAAAGATCATACTGATATAAAAAGTGAAAGTGCAGATTACGAGATTATTGTTCCAGAATTGAAAGGGAAACACATTTTGAAAAACATTGGACTCAAATTTTGATCTTTATCATAACAAACTGTTTCAATTGTCCATAAATCATAAATTGTTGTATAATAATAATAATAAAATAGTGCAGTTATAATACCAACCAAAATTCAAAATTCAAAATTCAAGCTCATCGCTTACATAATTTTTTTTTTTGTCTGCAGAAAAAAAATTTATTTTCTATCAAATTTTTTTTTTTTTTTTTCTTTTATAAACAGAAAATTTGGGTTGTTCAACTTGAGAACAAGAGAAAGAAGAATGGCAAAAGTCCACGACAAGAAGCATTCCAAATCTGGAAGCAAACCAGACAAGTCTGAGAAAAAACGTGGTTCCAAAAGACGCCATGAGGAAGTTGAACAAGAGCTGAATGATGAAGTTGATGAGAAATTGATTGATGAATTAGATGAGAATTTCGATGAGATTGCTGATTTGTTAGGGGTTGAAGAGTCAGCTAAACCTAAATCTAATAAGAAGGAAGTTGTTGTTGAAGAAGATGTTGATTCAGAAGACGACGAAGACGAAGACGAAAAAGAAAAAGGAAAAGAAGAACAAAAAGAACATTTACAAACATCAGAATCAGAAGAATTTACAGATGATTTTACCAAACATAATTTCTCAGAACCAACAATGAAAGCTATCAAACAAATGGGTTTTACTAAAATGACCCAAGTTCAAGCAAGAACCATTCCACCTTTATTAGCAGGTAAGGATGTTTTAGGTGCAGCTAAAACAGGTTCAGGTAAAACTTTAGCATTTTTAATTCCAGCAGTTGAATTATTATATTCATTAAAATTCAAACCAAGAAATGGTACTGGTGTTATTATTGTTTCACCAACAAGAGAATTAGCTTTACAAATTTTTGGAGTTGCAAGAGAATTAATGGAATTTCATACCCAAACTTTAGGAATTGTTATTGGAGGTGCAAATCGTAGAGCTGAAGCTGAGAAGTTGGTTAAAGGTGTGAATTTATTGATTGCTACACCAGGTAGATTATTAGATCATTTACAAAATACACAAGGTTTTGTTTTTAAAAACTTAAAAGCTTTAGTTATTGATGAAGCTGATAGAATTTTAGAAATTGGTTTTGAAGAAGAAATGAAACAAATTATTAAAATTTTACCAAATGAGAATAGACAATCAATGTTATTTTCAGCTACACAAACTACAAAAGTTGAAGATTTAGCAAGAATTTCATTAAGACCAGGTCCATTATTTATAAATGTTGATTCAAAAGAAGAAAATTCTACTGTTGATAGATTAGAACAAGGTTATGTTGTTTGTGATAGTGATAAAAGATTTTTATTATTATTTTCATTTTTAAAGAAAAATATCAAAAAGAAAATCATTGTTTTCTTATCATCATGTAACTCAGTTAAATATTATAGTGAATTATTAAATTATATTGATTTACCAGTTTTAGATTTACATGGGAAACAAAAACAACAAAAAAGAACCAATACATTTTTTGAATTTTGTAATGCAAAACAAGGTATATTAATTTGTACTGATGTTGCAGCAAGAGGATTAGATATTCCATCTGTTGATTGGATCATTCAATTTGATCCACCTGATGATCCAAGAGATTATATTCATAGAGTTGGTAGAACAGCAAGAGGTACAGAAGCACAAGGTAAATCATTAATGTTTTTAACACCAAATGAATTAGGATTTTTAAGATATTTAAAAGCTGCAAAAGTTCCATTAAATGAATATGAATTTCCAACCAATAAAATTGCTAATGTTCAAAGTCAATTGGAGAAATTAATTACATCGAATTATTGGTTAAATCAAAGTGCTAAAGATGGGTATAGATCATATTTACAAGCTTATGCATCACATCATTTAAAAACAGTTTATCAAATTGATAAATTAGATTTAGTTAAAGTTGCTAAAAGTTATGGATTTAAAGTTCCTCCAAAAGTTAATATTACAATTGGAGCAAGTGGTAAAAGTTCTAAACCTCAAAGAAAAAAAATAAGAAATTAGTTCAATTTTATATTTAATTTCTTGAAATCTTGTATGATATATTAATCTACAATATTAGATGTTGTTTTTTTTTTTTTTTTTTTATTATTTTTATAATTTTTTATAAAAATATAAAACTATCATTCCAAACGATGTTGAATCCCAGAACCCATTAATGAAAATAATTATATAATATGTATGTATAAAAAAAAAAAAAAAATGCAAATTTAAAATAAATGGTTGAACTTTATGAAAATTATTTAATTTTTTTTTTTTTTCTTTCTTTCTTTGAAGTTTATAGATGTTATTTTTTACCTAATAAACCTAAAAATTCTTCTCTTGTTTTTTGAGCTTCTCTAAAACAACCAAGCATACAACTAGTTACGGTTGAAGAACCAGTTTTTTGAACACCACGACTAACCATACACATATGAGTTGCTTCAATAACAACGGCAACACCTTGTGGTTTTAAGATTTCAGTTAAAGCCATTGCGATTTGTTTAGTTAATCTTTCTTGAACTTGAAATCTTCTTGAATACATTTCAGCTAATCTTGCTAATTTTGATAAACCCAAGACTTTTTTATTTGGGATATAACCAATATGAACTTTTCCGAAAAAGGGAACCAAATGATGTTCACAAAGAGAAAAAATTTCAATATCACGAACAATCACCATTTCATCATGATCTTCTTCAAAAACAGCTCTTTTAATAACATCTCTAATATTATCTTCATAACCTTTAGTGAAATAAAGCATTGCTCTTGCATATCTTTCTGGTGTTTCTAATAACCCTTCTCTTGAAGGATCTTCTCCTAATTCTTCTAATATTATTTTAACAGCATTAGCAATTTTTGCTTCTCTTTTTTGAGATTCTTCTTCATTTGATTCAATTCTTTTTCTTGCCCCAACACTTGGCCAAGATAACCCATCTGAATCTATTGGTGGGTTGAGAGTGTAAGGGGATGCAGGTCTAGTTTGTAAAGGAGAATCATATAAATGTTTTGGGATTTTTTTATTAGCTGTACTGGTATATTGAATTGAATTGTTTGCAACTTTTGAGTAACCAGCACCGACGTTGATATGGGAATTATCCGGTATTGAGCCAGAGGACAGTTCTAGATTAGAGATTTCTTTTGATAAATCAGACATGCTGCTGTTATTATTGACTTTATAGATATACAGCTAGACGTATATATAATAATTTTTTTTTTTGACTTGCAGGTTTGATTAAATTGATTAATCTTCTTGATGAATCGATTGAGTTGGTTATAGTGGAGATGAACAATCAGTGAAAGAAGACAGACTTAATGATGAAATTGAACAACTGGAAAGAACTAAGATTCAAATATTTTGAGCTCAAAGAATTTATAATAAAATTCAAATTAAATTAATTAATTTCCATCCTGACGACAAAATAAAAAAAAAAAATATTTGCATGTTTTTTTTTAATTTTTTGGTTGGTAATTGTTTAGTCATCAGATTTATATTAGTAGAATACTCTTCCAACACCATTACACACAGAGCTGTAGAGTCGTAGTTAGTACTTGAATTATCAATAGATATAATTAATAAGCTGGTGCTAAAGACTTACCATATCTCTTTATCCAGGAAAAAACGGGTGAGTCCCTTGCCACGACACTTGCCACACAGCACACCTCCTAAGGAAGGATCACCTGGCTGTACAAACCTTTTGGGCATTGGACCAGGCATTGGTGCAGGCATTGGTGGTGCCATTGGTGCAGGCATCGGTGCCATTGGTACTGGTACTGGTACTGGTACTGGGAATACAACTGGAGTAGAAGGATCTATTAGTTGGACATTTGGACCTTGGGAGGCGAAAGTGGACCAGCAGTCTTTACATGACTTGCCGTTCTTGATCTTGTATCCTGTGTTGTTGCATTTGTAGCATCTGTACCCTGGTGGATAGACCCAAGGCAATTGGAATGGTGCTGTGTTGTTGTTGTTGGTTGTAGAGCTGGATGTGAATTGTTGTTGTTGGAACTGCTGCTGTGGAACTGGTGGTGGAACTGGTGGTGGAACTGGTGGTCTAGTGCTGTGCATTTCTTCAGCTACAACCTGGTCATAAGTAGGTGGATCGTTTGGTTGCTTCATCTCTTCTTCTTCTTCTTCTTCTTCTTCTTCTTAATAGTTAAAAATACTAAAAATCAACACCGCCACAAATCTTTGTTTTTTATTTATTTTTGTTTTTAAATTTCTGGTTTTTTCTGTAGAATAAAAATAAAAAATAAAAATTCTTTTGTTTTACGTGTTTTTACATCATTGTTCAAGAAAAAAAAAATGGTTTGGCTTTCAGAGCAGCAGAGTAATTGACTTACAGACTTCACACCAAAACTCAATTAACAACAACTACAGAATACGGCGTGGGATTCACAGCAGCAGGTACGGTTTTCTTGAGTCTGAAAAAAATTCCTTCATAATAATAACATTTTTTTTTCTTTCATTAAACAGGATTCCTTTTCTTCTTATTTGGAATATTCACATTCTTTGACTCAGCTCTACTAGCACTAGGAAATGTAATTTTCTAATATTTCTCCATAGTGTATCAAAATACTAACCTTTTTTTTCCCCCCCCTTCTAACCAACAGATCTTATTCATAATTGGTCTAATACTCATCATTGGTCATAAGAAAACTATAGTTTTCTTCACAAGACCAAATAAAATACGTGGAACAATTGCATTTGCAGCGGGAATTATTCTAATTTTAATCAAATGGCCATTTACAGGATTTTTAATTGAAAGTTTTGGTATACTAGCATTATTTGGGTAAGCCTTCTTCTGCTTAAAATTTTTCGGTTGAAATATGAAATAATAACACTTTTTTTTTTCCTTCTTCTTTTAGTGATTTCTTTTCAGTTATTGTGTCATTTTTAAGAAGCATGCCTATAATTGGACCTATTCTTTCACATCCTGCTATTGCTCCGGTATGACTTTTTTTATTTAATAATTCAACCATTGTCTATAACTAACTTTGCTACAGGTTGTGGATAGACTTGCAGGTGTCAGAGTTCTTCCTGTTTAAATTTATAATAGACTTATTTAATTCATTTTAATATGTACTAATTAATGTAGCACAATGTTTACTATGTATGTACTAACATTCCCATCGGTTGCTGCAGCATGTCGAAATATTTAAATTTTTTTTTTTTTTTTTACCTTTATAAATAAAATTTTATAGAGAGAGAAAGAATAAAATAAATTATTAGTTAAAGAAAGAAAGATGCCAGCTCAACGCACTACAAGACACCCAAAGGGTGGCAACAAGACATCTTCAGTGCTGGAATCAGGCACAACCACTAAAATCAACAAGAAAATAAGAGATATCGAGAGATTATTACAGAAAAAAAAAGATTCTTTACCTGCTAATGTTATAATAGATAAAGAAAGAGAATTAAAAGCTTTAAAAGTTGAATTAATTAATTTGAAAACAAAAAATAAAATAAAAGAGTTCACCAGAAAATACCATATGGTTAGATTTTTCGAAAGGAAAAAAGCTTTAAGAAAATATAAACAAATTAAAAAACAACATGATGAATTAGTTTCTAATGATGGTGAAAAGAAAGAGATTAAAAAATTAAGAAAAAAATTGTTACATTATGAACAAGATTTGATTTATATAACAAATTTCCCAAGAACTGAAAAATATATCTCTTTATATCCAGTAGAAAATAATGAGGAATTAATTGATAAAAAAAAACAATTGAAAAATGATGAAATTAAATTATCTTTTAAAAAAAAATTCGAACAAATGGTTAAAGATAATACAATCCCAATTCCATTATCTGAAATTTTATCAGGTGCTACTTTAGAATCAAAAGGTCCAAATCCTGTTTCTTATGAAATCCAACATTCTAAAGAAATTGATGCAATGGATGATGATTTTAAAGAATCTACTACTACATCTACTAACCCAACGGCTCAAGAACAACAAGAAGAAGAAGACGATTTCTTTGAATAGAATGTATATATATATATCTATATCTTAATCTAATAATTGTACAGTTTCAACATATGTAATATCAAACCCATCACAAATCATCAAAACATCTAATTTTAATCCTCTTAATTCATTTGGAATTTGTAATAAACATTCAATGACTCCATTTGGTTCCCCTTTACGTATAATTGGACTTGCTCGTTTAATTAATAATAAATCATTTGTGGATCTATTGGCAAGAATAATAAACCATGATTCTTTTTGAAGTTTGGGGAATTTTGGGGTATGAATCTTAAATTCTGAATTTATTGGTTTATTTAAATGTTTTAATGATATCAAAATTTCTTTATTATGAATTTGTGAAATTTCAAAATCTCCAATTGGTAATTTATTTAAAACATTAATAAATCCATGTTTATTTTGTTTAAGAATTTTTAATTTCTTAAATATTTCTTCTTGATTCATTTTTGTTATTTTTTCAAAACTTAAATCATCATCATCATGTGAATATTCTTTACGTAACACTTCAACTGGCAATCCATCAATATCATAACCTTCAATCCGTTGTAAATTTGCTCCTTCAATGGCACTAATAGATAAATCATCAAACCAATGTGCTTGTTTAATACATTGCATGATTTTAATGAACATTAAAACTGTGTTCAAATATCCTAACTCAGAAGCAACATCAATATATGCTTGTAAAACACGTAAGGCTTGATCTAATACTGAAACAGTGTCTTGTGAATAATCTGCAATTGGTAAATCAGCTCGACTTAAAAATGCTTGTAATAATAAATAAGTTTTAATATGTGGATCCCATATTGGTAAATTTGGTAAATCATTTGCTGGATATCTTAAATTATTAGACATTTCCATATTCATCAATTCTTCTCCATGTCTAGTTGGTAATTCATCATATTCACTAGCTTCTGATAACCATCTAAGACATTCTCTAAAACTAGCTTGATTATTTATTTGTCCAACTAAATTTCTAATTGTCTTATGTGATAAATAATAATATGAGGAAATTTGTAAATATGGTGTTGGTTTTAAAAATTTTTCTCCTGCAATAACACAACTTGATTCTTTTAAATTTTCAATTGTATCATCAATTAAATTTGATAAATATTTATTAACACTTTCTTCTGAAACATCTTCAATCCCATAATATGTTGGATTATTATATGCCCTTCTATATAAGAAAGTCCATGTTAAAAAATCTAAAGCTTCTTGTCTTGATTTAATAGTACCAGCTGCTATCTCTGCTCCAATATGATCATCTAAAACTTTATGTAAACTTGATTCAACTGGGAATCCAACATTTAAGAAATGCTTGTAAAATTGCTTTTTGGATTCTTTTGTATAAACAATGGCAATACCACTTGTATCAAACGCTGGACGGCCTGCTCTACCCATCATTTGTAAAATATCAGTCAAATCCATATCTCTATATCCTTCAATTTTTGCATCAAAAAATTGAGTACCTTTAATAATAACTAAATGAGCTGGTAAATTAACACCCCATGCTAAAGTACTTGTTGCAATTAAAATTTGAACTTTATTCTCTAAAAATAATTTATGACTGATTTTACGATCACTATCAACTAAACCTGCATGATGTAATCCAATACCAAATTGTAATGATAATTTTAATGTTTCATCTTTAACTTTACTTGTGATTTCATTTAATTCATATTCATCCATTTTTAAAAAACGACGAGGATTTTCTTCCATACCACATAAATGTATTAAATCTAAAGCTGTTAAACGAGTTTGACGACGTGATGCAACAAAAATTAAAACTGGTTTTGTTGGTGAATGTGTTTTAATTGCCATAAATGCTGGTTTATTCATAACTTTCATTAATGGACAAAATGCTAAATTATCTTGAAATCCATCAATATACATTTGTAATGGAACTGGTCTAACAGATTGAGGAAAATTAAATAGACCATTTTTAACACCTAACCAACCTGCCATATCAAATGCATTTGAAACTGCAGTTGACATACCTAATAATCTAATCTCTTTTTTAGTTTGTGATGCAATATAATTCATACGACTAACAATCATCTCCAAAATTGGTCCACGATCACTTGCCAATAAATGAATTTCATCCATAATAACTAAGGAAACTTGTTGAACAAATTTACGTGTTTGCCAATTACGTGAAATACCATCAAATTTTTCTGGCGTGGTAATAATAATACTTGCTTCTCTAACATCTTTTGCTGCTGGTATAGAATCACCTGTTAATTCAACAACTTTATGTCCTGTAACTTTGGAAATACGTTCTCTCCAATCATCAACTCTTTCTCTAACTAAAGCTTTCATTGGAGCAATATAAACAATTTTAGAACCTGGAAATTCTTTGAAAGCATGCCATATTGCTAATTCTGCAACAACAGTTTTACCTGAACCGGTAGGTGAACCAACAAACACAGAACCATTGGTGTTATATAAAGTATGGAATGTCATTGTTTGCATTGCATTAAAATATTTGAATTTGGAACTATAAATCTGTTCAATTTTAGGATCATGTAATGCTGTTATTGGTAATGGTTGTAATTTTAATAATTTGGTTTGTAATGTTTCATTATGTGGTTTAATTAAATGCTGGAATGAAATACTATGAACAGCTTCTGAACCAATCCAAGTATCTGATAATACTCTAATGACAATCTGAGGTGGTAATGGATCTGTTAATGGAATCATGAATTCTAATTCTTGGGAATTTGATAAAGATTTCTTATTTATGATAATTTTTTGAAAATGTAAAATTGTTGATTTATCAGATTCTTCAACTAACACCCAAAACATTTGAGCATTTCCATGAATTTTAACATCCCATTGAAAATCAGGTTCAAGGGTGGCATGAACTCTCATAACATTTTTAGTGATTGGAAAAATTTCAGCTTCAATCAAAATAGTTGGAAATTTCCCAACCAATTTATATAAAACATTACCCATACGGTTGTTATGAACTAATTGACCTAGTTCTCCAGCTTCCATATCACGTAAAATATCCATTGATGGATTTTTAGCCATAATAATTCTCAAGATTTGATGTGACAATTCAAATTGTTTCATTGGATGTTCATATGACCACATACGTTTCTCAATAGATTTGCAAATTGATAACATGATCTTACTGAATTTACCCCATCTTCTATGAATACCAATTAAAAACAAAGCACGACAAATTCTAATAGAGTTTTGAGCAACATAATTACTATCTGAATATAATGCTGGATCATTAATGGTTGCTTGAGAAATAAAAGATTGTAATAAAACATTGGTTTTGCCTGGTGCGGAACCGATTTCTGCACCAATTTGACATGGAACTTTATCTTCCATTAATTTAGTCAATTCAGCAGCTTCTTCTTCTCTAAATTTAATACTATCAAATTCACTACTCATACTAATCATTGATAACACATCAGCTTCAGTAGCATCTGGCGAACAAATTTGATTGAATATTTCAACACTATCATTTAGTAAATAGAAATCTGATGCAATTCTACCTAAATCTTTTGGAATGAAATGCATACTTGTTTCATCAAAAATGATCATTTGCAAACTATGTAATCTTCTTGCAGCCTGAATAATCATTTCTCTTCTTCTTTCAAATAATTGGGGATCTTCATTAATTTCTCTCCAATCAATGGCATAAGCAAATGGATTTTGTCTCATTCTAACAAACATGTAAGTATAACCTAGCCATTTGATACCTTCGTCAACATTTGTAACAGTACCCAAAGAAATTTCAGCGTTCAAATTATCAACAATTTTATCAGATAGTTTTGATTCAATAGGATGTTGAGATGTTAGCAGTCTAACATACTCATCCAATCTATCACTAGTAGTACATAATATACCTGTACCATATTTCTCAAATTGAGGTCTACCAGCACGACCAAAAATTTGAATAACATCTGAAATACCTAAATCGGTGAAGCCACCTTTCTTTGAATCATAGACTTGAGTACCTTTAACAATGACAACTGCAGCAGGTAAATTAACCCCCCAAGCTAGAGTAGCAGTACAACATAGAACTTTGATTGATCCACTCATGAACATTTTTTCAGTCAAATTACGATCTGCTCTTAACATACCAGCATGATGAACACCAAATCCAAATTGAAATAATTCTTTCAAATCCTTATTATGATTTTTACCCATTTCTCTTGAAAACTTATCATATTCTTGGGCATCTGTACAGTCAAATATAGAGGTTTCATGATTTTCACGAGCCATTGAAATAAAAGTTTTAGCAGTTTTAACAGTATCTTTTCTTGAATGAACAAAAACCATAACTTGTGCACCGTTATTCAATTCTTCTATAAGTTTTTCATAAGTAACCAAATCCAAGTTTTGTCTAGCTTGCTTACTACCAGCTTTGCCCCTAACTCCCAATAATTCTTGCTTCAATGGAATTGGACGGAATGACTGATCAAAAAAGAACATACCAATTTGTCTATTAACACCTAAGAAATCAGCAACATCAACATAGTTTGGTAAAGTAGCAGAAAGACCTACAACTCTGATCATGGATTGAGTACTTTCAACTTGTCTTAAAGTACGAGCAACAAGAGTTTCAATAACAGAACCACGATCTTCATGCAACAAATGAACTTCATCAATGATTAACAGTTGAACTTTGGAGACTAGTTCATTATCACCATTTCCCTTTCTTGTAACAACATCCCATTTTTCTGGTGTAGTGACAATAATTTGAGTAGTTAAAATCTCAGCTCTTGTTAATTGCATATCACCAGTTAATTCTCTAACTTGAATACCCAACCAAGCCAATTTTTTGGAAAATTTCTCCACAATTTCTGCTGCCAAAGCTTTCAATGGAGCAACATAAACAATTTTAAATTCACTATAATCAATATCAATAACATCTTCTGTTTCTGTAGCAAATTGTCCTATTGTGTGCAAGATTGCGAGCAATGCAACATCTGTCTTACCTGCACCTGTTGGAGCACACACTAGCATGTTTTCATTAGTGTTATATGCAACTGGATACACCAAAGATTGCATTCTGTTCAAAGAAGAATAACCTTTAAAAGTTCCTTGACATAAAGCATCTAAATCACTGATATACACCGGTACCTCATTTGGTCTTTTCAATCTCCGTGATTGTGAGATTGGGATAACAATTTCTTCATATAATTCATGTGATTCTCTTGTAGATCCAAATGGTAAAACAAATTTTTGTCCATTAAATGCAACGGTGTTACCAACATCAGCTGTAGCGTAGACATTTGGATATTTTTTGACACTAGTTTCTGGTAATAACTCTCTGTTTTTAGCATTATAACGATTCTGTTTCACTTGATTCCTTATATCTTTGGCCGAAAGTAATTTTGTTTCTTCTTGTTGGAATTTTTGATCTTTGGCTAATGTGATATCTGATATTAATTTGTCTTTATTGGTGATGATGGTTGAGATCAAATCAAACTCATCAAACCCAAGAATGTCAAAAAGCAATGACTGTAAGCTATCATCGGATTCACTGGACTCAACGGTCAATGTTAATGACTCTAACAACTCATCAGCAGACATATCTTCTCTGGTGCTGGCAATTCGTTCACACTGAGTCTTTAAGTTCTCTAACAGGCCAGAAACGGGAACAAAGTCAGTATCATCACTATCACTCATATCTTCATCATTATCATCGTCCTCCACCATCAGCTGGATATCGTCAAACTGCTTAAATAACGAATCCAAGTACTTTAAATCATGTTTCTCTTCAGTGACTTTTGGAGTTCCCACGTCAATGGAATCAAAAGCAGCCAATGCATCACTCACTGTCTGCATTGCACGCATAAACGAGCTTGTCGAAGAGGCAGAGTATGCAACAGACATGGCTCTCAGTGTGTCGCTGATTAGTTGTGGTTTTGACTAATACTGAAAAATATAGATTTTTAATAATTTTTTATCTTACTTTTACAAACTCAATATAAAAGACAATGAAACCTACAATTTGCCCAAACTTATAAAACTTCATTAACATAAACACACACACATAATTAAATAAACAACGGGGAAAAATTCATCATATATTCAATTTACCGTAATTTCTCAAATTCAATCTTCCACTTAGCAAATCAGAAACTTCCATAAACTGTTGCCAGTGAACAGTCAAACCTTTTCTTAATTCAATATCAGCTTCAGTCTCCCATAACTTCTTGATAGAAGTAAATTTCAGTTCAGAGCCTTCAATACCAATAACAGCTGCACTTTCACTTTCATTAGGAACTGTTGAAACTTTAGAGCCTTTGACATATTTAAACCTTAAACTTGGATCACTACCATCCAATTCATTCTTATCAATTTTTTTGTTCCATTCTTCAATAAACTTAACACATTTGATAGCAAATCTTGAAGCTGTAACTCTATCCACAGCAGTTGGAACACCACCTTGTTGATAATGGCCTGGAATTGCAGTTCTTGTTTCAAATTTACCCTTACTTTGTTCCTCAATGATTGATGCAATTAATTCTGTACTGTAAACATCTGAAGCATTTTCATTACGAATCAACATTCTACCATTTCTTGTTTCACCAGTATCAGCTTTGAAACTTGAGTTCAATAATGCAATATCTTCTTGTAAAACTTTCAAATTGATTTTATTTTCTGGAGTATAAGTTCCTAAAGCACCAGTGACAAGACCAATATAACTTGCAACATAACCTGAGTTACCACCTTGAACTTCAACAACAAAAACTCTTCTTCTAGTGGCAGAAGCAGATTGTTTGACAACATCAGTGTAAGTAACCAAGGCATTCAAACAAGTATCACATCCCAAAGAATACTCGGAACCAGGAACATTATTGGAAACAGTAGCAGGAATCAAAGTGATTGGAATATTGAAAACAGGGAAAGTTTTTCTCGCCTCATATAATTCGTGTAGTGCTCTGAAACCTTCAAATCCACCAATAATGATCAAACCATCAAATTTATACTTCTGAAAATAATAGGCAACAGTTCCAAAATCTAAAGATGGTAATGATCTATTAGTACCAATTTCGGAACCACCAATACTGTGCCAACCTTTAACATCTTGGAAAGCTAATTCTTGAATAGAGCCATGACGAATCAACCCACTAAACCCATTTTGGATGGCATATAGTTTATGACCTAATGATAAACTGTATAATAACGCTGAGGCAGTAGCAACATTTAAGGCAGCAGATGATGCACCAACATGAACCACAGCAATGTTTAATCTTTGGGCTTCTGGTAAAACTTGAGAGCCATCATCATGTAAAGACAATGAGACATAGTTATGATAAGATTCAATAAAGTCTGAGTTTCTTAAGCTGATAGCTTTATCAAAATCTTTAGCTTTAATGGCAGCAGCAACAGATTTAGTTAATTTGACTGATTCAACTAACGGTTGAGTCATGATTTTGTTCTCCACTATACCAATTAAAGGAGATGGATCATTTGGAGTCAATTTCAAGATAGATTTAACAGCTTCAACACCTTGTAATGTGGCCAACATTCTATCAGAAGCAACTGCAGTACCACCTCTTTGAACATGACCTAATGTTGTGATTCTAGTATCTAAACCTAAATCAACCAAGACATCTTTAACTTCTGCAGAAGTGATTGGTTTTAAATCAGTATCAATAGCACCTTCAGCAACAATAACAATTGTTTTTCTGCGACCTTTATCTCTGTGTCTTTTGCAAACTTTTCTTAAATCAGCTTGCCATTCACCAGCCTTTGGTGCTCTTTCTGGGATAAAGATGAAATCAGCACCAGTGGCAATACCTGCATTTAAAGCCAACCAACCACAATGTCTACCCATGACTTCAACAACAAAAGCTCTTGAATGAGATTCAGCAGTAGCATCAATGTAATCAACCATCTCACAGATTCTTTCTAAAGAAGAGTTTGCACCAATCGTGGAATCAGTCCCAGACATATCATTATCTATAGAACCAACTAACCCAACAATGGATAAAAATTTATGCTTATCAAATTGTTCCTGTGTCAATTTTTTGGTATCAACCAATTCTTGTAATAAAGAAGGCCATTCACTTCTAAATAAATCAGCTCCAGTTAATGAACCATCACCACCACAAACAATTATACCATCAATTCCATTATCAACCATATTCTTTGCAGCATGTAAACGACCTTCACGTTCTCTAAATTCTTTACAACGAGCAGTACCGATCAAAGTACCACCCAGTTCAACCCAACCTCTAACATCATCCCATGACATTTGTTTAATATAATCACCACCATTAACTAAACCAGAATAACCTTCATAGATGGCGAAAACATCACAATCGTAAAATATACCAGTACGTACGACAGCACGAACAACAGCATTCATACCTTGAGAATCACCTCCAGATGTCATAACAGCAATTTTCTTCTTTTTAATCTTAGAAGATTCTGATTTATGTTCAGTATGTTCTTGAGTGATGGTTGCTGGTGTTTGAGCAGTAAAAAATTCAGCTGGTACTTTCTCATGAAATGGATTTGGTTTTTCACTAAAGGCGATATGATTTCCCAATGGATCCTGAAGATGTAATAATCCATCAATCTCCTTTAAATTGAATTTTGCTTTAAATTCTTTGAATTGAGTGGTGAAAAACACTAAGAGGCCTTCTAAGTTAGAATCTAACGTGTTTTGTCCTCTGTTGTTGGTAGAATCCGGTTTGGAGAGTCTTAATTTGATAAAAGCCCCTTCAGATTGTAGACTTTGACTTTCTTGTAATGGCACAACGTAAGAGATACCTTGATGATTTTGTTTGCTAGCTGAAAGTTGGGTCAGTTTGAATGATTCCAACCATACTTCTTTCACTGAATCTTGAGCAATCCCACTGAGAGAACTGACAATATTAGGAGCTTTGGTGTAATTTCTGACTATTTTGAAACCCAATGCCTGATAGAACTCGCTTGCTTGAGCAAACAAAGAGTCACTTTGAGTTGAAAATGAAACGAAAGACACGCCTGAAAGAGTCATTGTGTCCTCTGGTGTCTTGTAGTGCTTTTTTTTGTAGTGTTTTGTTATAACAATTACAAGATAAATAATAAATAACAGAAATTGAGGATTTTAGCAGTTTTTATACTCATCAGAAGGTGTATCAACCATCAGACATTACCAGCTGCCAATAGAAGACAGAAAGGAGAGTACATAGACCAAAGAGAAGATGCTCGTGCTGTGTGGTTCAGGGCTATCGGTGGTACTCACTGCGATCCAGCTGGTGGAGCTGCTGCCCAAATGTAGTGTGTTGATACTGGAAGTTGGTGATGATTCCTGGGATGCTCCCACTTGGTGCCTGTCGTCGCTGGCCAATGTGCCAGACAGCTGCTGCTCGGTGCTGGAGATCGCTGCACACAACCAGAGCTCGTCCTCTGTGATGTTTTTGTCCTCAGTACGACGTCTTGACTCAACTATGCTGCTTCAGCCATCACCAGAACGTTCACAGGCAGTGGTGTACCATCCACCAACTTTGCTACGGTACTTGATGGTGTACTTGCTCACAAGAAACGTCACCATTGCCCATAAACCACCAAATATGAGTGTTCAAGACGTGGTCTCCAATATTCTTAAAGACCAACGATACCGCAATTGTGTATTCTTCAGTATGAACCATTTGCAAACCCAGCAACCACAGACCACTAATATCCAATGGAATGGACTTAGAAACACTTTGTTGCCACTACAATGTCAATTATTAGGCTCACCGTCTACTTCAAAACCCCAGATTTCCCAATCTCTGCACAATGTCTTCGAACTGCAGCTTTCGCAGCCAGACAAAGACGTCCAGACAGCTCTTCACTGCGCAAACATCATCCAAACCACTTTGAAGAACTCAAATCTGCTGAAACCGGCGAGTCGACTGTAAATTCAAAGTTCATCATGTAAATAAACTATGTACATATGTATGTAAAATAAATTTTTTGAATTTATTTCCTACTGTAAACAATAACAACAATTTACACCAGTTGAGTGTTGTACATATCATAGCGATGACTAGTGAATCTTTAGTGCCTTTAAAGCGTCCAGCCGAGGAAAGCACAGAGAAACAACAACATTATCAAACACGCTCTACAACTCAATCGACCCAAACACTTTCTCCACAAGCACCAATCATCAATAAATTCAAGCCAATATTACCTTATAGACCAGTTGATTTCACTCCTTTAAAACCAACTCTTACACCTTCCTCAGTTGCCCCTGATTTTTACCTAATAGAAGATATCCCACATACAACACGTCGTGGATTCCAATATAGCCCCTGTGCTCCTAACCCATTATTAACAGTGATGAAATTTGGTACTACAGATCTACCACCTTATTCAATTACTTTAAACCCATTTGATAAATCATTAGATGCACTACTGTCAAAAGATCAGTTATCTGTCACTACGGAGAAAGGCTGGAGAAGTTGTCGAGCCAGTATCCCAATTAAATCAGGATTGATTTATTTTGAAATCAATATTATCAAATCAAATGAGCATCATCATGTTCGTTGTGGATTATCTCGTCGTGAAGCATCTTTGGAGGCACCTGTAGGGTTTGATGCGTATGGGTATGGATTGAGAGATAAAGGTGGATTTAAAATGCATATCTCAAGACCAAGTCCTGGGATTGAAGATGGGTTTAAAAGTGGTGATGTCTTGGGTTTTTTAGTCGATTTATCCAATGCTCCTGAATCTAAAGTCAAAGATATTGTTAGAGATCAAATTGCCATTAAATTCAAGAGTAGAGTTTTTTTTGAAAAATATGATTATACACCAACTAAAGAAATGGATCATTTGTTAAATCCAGTTACAGTTTTTGGAGAAAAGGCAATATTAGATAAAAATTCATATAAACCACCAATAATTGCCAATTCATCAATTAAAATCTATAAAAATGGTGAATTCGCAAATTTGTTTGAAGATTTATATTCATTTTCACCACCAAACTCAGAACAAAAAAATAATGTTGTTGATAAATATAACGATAATGGGACATTAGGGTATTATCCTACAATAAGTGTTTTCAATGGAGGTGTTGCACAACTGAATCCCGGTCCACATTTCAAATATTTTGATAAATTACAAGGAATTGATGGTATCAGAAGTTATCATGAATTATATGATGAGAAAATAATTGATGATATTGTGTGGGATTTAGTTGATGAATTAGAGGCAGAATCCATATCTACATAAAAACTTAATAAACAATTTTAATGGATTCTATAAACCAGCTTCACCAACTTTAACCAATTGATCATTCCAAACTGCCGAACAATTTTCATTAGGACAATTCAAACCGTTGGCAGTGATATGATTCTCTAGACATGGCTTATGGAACCTCACGTAACAATCCAAGTTTCCACAACGAACTCCTTCTGTCACCATATCATTACAAGAATGACATAGTAAAATGTATCCAGCGTTATCATTTTTATTTTTACAACCAAATTTCTCAATTAAATCTCTTTTCAATTCAGTGATTGCTTTTAATGATAGCGAGTAACGACCTCTTCTGCTAAGGTTAAACCACCCATCATTCACTAATTTTTTAAGGAAAACGGTGGATTGAGACGCGGTATATTGACCAGTTGTTTGACATATGCTCATTGCATCCGTGCTTGTGATTATAAAACTTTCATGCTCACGATCGTTATCAAGTATCAGTTTCTCAATCATTTTCTTTAAAATATCGATTTCCTTTGGGGTGTAAGTGGTGAACAATTTTGAAGTTCCATCATTTGTTGTGTTCAAATAAACAAAATAGATTTGGTTTGAGTCCTGAGCACGCACTTTCCTCACTTCAAACCCAAGCTCGTGCAAATTATCGTTAATTAGCTCCACACTGTCGTCCAAAGAACGCTCTGCCAGTTCATCCAGAATCTCCTGCGAGTACAAAGGTTCTTCCTCTGTAGCTTCACCAGACACGTACTTCATGGCTTTGGCAAACATCACCTCGACCTGCTCATCAAGACATGGATTTGTGGCCATCACGGTCTGCAGCACACATTGCTCCACCAGCGTGTACGTCTTCATCTCTGTTTTTGTATCTTCTTCGTCTTCCTCTTCTTCATTGCAATTGTAATGCTGAAATAAAATAAAATCTTCAGGGTAAAAATAAATAAAACAAAATCAACAAACTCTTTAAACTTCATCAACATCAAGCAACTCTTCCAAAATGGCTTTCCAGCAGAACCAGTTCCCAAACCAGTACAGCAGCTGGCAACAGACACCACAGAATGCACAGTTTTTCCCACAACAGCAACAACAACAGCAGCAGTTTTCCCAATTTGATGCTCCTCAAGGTGCAATGGATTCTCACAACGCATACTCTTCAGTCTCCGGCACATTGGGCGACGGTGAGCTTTCTCGCGGTGTGCTAGCTGCATTTTCAACCTCTGGCTATACCAATGAACCACCATTACTACAAGAACTGGGTATCAATTTCAACCTCATCAAGTTGAAAACATTGGCTGTTTTGAATCCAAGAGGAACAATCACTCCAGACATGATGGTTGATTCTGATCTTGCAGGACCAATACTGTTCTGTTTAGTGTTTGGTACATGCTTGCTATTGGCGGGAAAGATCCATTTCAGTTACATCTATGGTGTTGCATTGTTTGGGACCATATCATTACATTTTTTCTTCAAACTAATGAGTGAAAACACAATTGATTTCATAAGAACTGCGTCGGTGCTAGGATACTGTCTGCTACCACTTGTTCCTATAAGTTTTGTTGGGATTTTCCTAGACTTGAATAATTTGCTAGGGTATTTACTTTCAACACTAACGATTTTCTGGAGTACATACAGTGCTTCAGGATTTTTTGTTGCTGTGCTCAGTTTGCATAATGTGAGAATTTTGATTGCGTATCCATTGGCTATGTTTTACAGTATATTTGTGTTGATGGCCATCTTTGTGGAAAAAAGCAGTTAAGTTGTGTACAGGTGATAGTACATTGAGTCAATCAATTTCCACCATTTTATTGTCCTTACTTTGATGTGTTTTATCCTTAATTACTGTCAGTCATATTGCATGTTGTCTGATACATATGTAATTTTATTACTAGAGGTTTTATGCCCATTTTTAATATATGTATAGCTCTAAATTGTGCCTTGTATCCAGGATATACTGTAAAGTACACCTTGAAATACGTGTATGACGTTTGATAATTATGAGAACTACATTAGTATCAAACCTTGAATCCAGTCATCACCTCATTGTAGTTTCTTACTCTTAAAACTCAAAATTAAAGAATCAGTTCAAAAATGATATGTAGAAAAATTGAATTTCATGAAATGTACGATCTTGAGATTTCAAAACAATCGACTGACAGTATGTTCAACAGACGATTCGCTCAAACAGTGCTACGGAATCTTAGTCGTGGCAATTTCACACTTCAAAGAAAACCGTATTTTGTCACCACGCCAATTTTTTATCCGAATGCTGGTGAGTTTCCATTGCTAAACAAAAATTATATATTCGTTAATTATTAACTTGGGTATGAATAGCTCCACATTTAGGACATTTATATTCTATGCTGTTATGTGATTTTAGAGCAAGATGGGAAGCCCTAAAGGGGAATGATTTTTTCCTTCTAACAGGAACTGATGAACATGGTTTAAAAATCCAGAATGCTGCTGAAAAAGCTGGTAAATCTCCACAAGAATTTGTTGATCAATTAGCTTTGGTGTTCAAAAAACTAGCAAGCGATGCACATGTTAACTACAGCAGGTTTATCAGAACCACTGATAAAGATCATATTGCAGCTGTTCAACATCTATGGAATACATTACAAGAAAAAGGTTATATTTATCAAGGTGAACATTCTGGGTGGTATTCTATCTCAGATGAAACTTTTTACCCAGAAACTCAAATTGTTAAAAAAGAAGATGGGAAATATTACTCAGTTGAATCTGGATCAGAAGTTATTTTTGAATCAGAATCAAACTATTTTTTCAAATTATCATCATTTCAACCTGCTTTAATCAATTATTTAGAATCAAATCCAGATTTTATCTTACCTCAAAGTCGTTATGAAGCGCTGTTATCAGAGCTCAAGTCAAAACCACTAGATGACTTAAGTGTTTCCCGTCCTTTTTCACGATTAAGCTGGGGTATACAAGTCCCAAATGATCCATCTCAAACAATTTATGTTTGGATTGATGCATTAACAAATTATATCACTGCAGCAAATTACCCAACTCTTGATAACAAATGGCCGGCAACTCATGTTATTGGGAAAGATATCACTAGGTTTCATTGTATATATTGGCCATCGATTCTGATGGCTGCTGGTTTGCCTTTACCAAAACAAGTTGTTATTCATGGTCATTGGTTATCAGATGGGTTTAAAATGAGTAAAAGTAAAGGAAACGTTGTTGATCCGATGGACGTTGCAGATTATTATGGAATGGAATCTGTTAGATTCTTTCTTGCTGAAAATTCCGTGCTTGATGGTGATAATAATTTTACTGAATCAAGAGTTTTCAAAACTAGAACTGAATTGGTTGATAAATTTGGAAATTTAATTAATAGAGCTTGTGGGAAAAAATTCAATATTGAAAGAGCAGTTAATGGTTATGATCAATTGGATTTATCTCAATTGGATCAAGATTTAGTTAAAGGTCATTTGAACATCAAGGATAAAGCTAATAAGTTATATCAAAACATGGATTCGAACATGTCAGAGTTTAATACATTATCCTCAATCAAAGAGATTTGGGAAGTCATCAATGAAGCAAACGCCTATGTACATAATTTTGAACCATGGAAAAAATCCGGAGATGAACAAGATTTAATCATATTAACCGCAGTTGAAGTTGGAAGAATTTCAGCTTTATTATTACAACATATTATCCCAGAATTAAGTAAAGCATTTTTAGCAAGACTTCAATGTCATCAGTTTGATTTAAAAATGGCACAATTTGGTGCAGATAAAACTTATGGTAAAGGAGCTAATGCACCAGCACCAGTTCCAATACAAAGAATAGATTCAAGAATTACAGAATAGCTATTAGTTAATAGTAATAGAAAAAAAAAAAAAAAAAGATGTACATATTAAATAAATAAACGACTATAATGAATCAACATTCAATAGTAACAACTTCAGTTTCTAAGGTCTTTGTATCCAATATAACAACTTGTCCAGTTTCTTTAAACTCAGGAATGGCAATCAATCTAACTTTAATATTGTTGTCCAATTCCAATAATTTAGTCTCAAATTTCGGTTGATTACCAACAAAATAAACATGTGGTGTTTCTGTTAATGTAAATGGATCATTATTTGGGAAAGGGTAGCACCATAATGTATCTGGTGCAGTTGGAATTATATTTTGCCACATGATTGTTGCTTCCATGATTCCAACTCTATTATCGTCAAGTTCTTTTGGTAGAATATATTTATAAATATCATTGATATTTTGTCCACTTGTTCCTAATACTTTCATCTCATCATATTGCAACCATGTTGGATTGGTTAAAGTCCTAAAACCAGGTGTATTCAAATAATTTTTACATTTTTGGAAAAAAGCTCTATGTAATGGTTGTTGTGGCAAACTTGTTTCTGCTGGATCACTATCACCTGGCATTATATCAATGGGTATACTTGGTAATAAGTCAAGTAAGAAAGAGTCTAGCTGTGACACTGATTGAACGTTATAATTGGATTTATGTTTAGCTCCGAACTCATGTCTATCTTCGGTCTGTTCATCTTGTTTAATTAAAACAGAATTACCTGCTATAACCAATCTTGAGATTTTATCACTAAATTCAGATGATAACTCACCAGTTAAGAAATCTTTTAACAATTCATATTTAAAATCTTCATCACCATTGAATTGTAATCCTGAAACCAATGCAATCTTGGAATCTGATGAACTTGTAGGTTTTTGACCACTTAAAAATGGATACACGATATCCACAACTTTCAAAACACCAGGTCTACTCTCCATCCCCAAAAGCCCAACAACAGTACCTGTTACAACGATGGTATTTTTCAATAAATCACCTTCAATTAACACTCTACCACTCTCATCTTCCAGCATAATTTCATCAACTTCAGGATCTGTATAAATATCAACCTCACCATTCAAATCTTTCACCCCATGAGCAACGTCATCCAACACATTAGGTTTGTATCTCATTTCACAATACACAGTTCCAACAACCCAGCATGGAACATCGCTTTTGATATCCAACACTTTCTCAACATGCTCAACTTTTTTCCCATTTATAACTTCATTATCCCATTTCTTTTTCGCATTGATCATCACACGAGGTTTGAGCTGTTTATATCTATTAAAATAGATTGATGCAAACTGTTTCTCATACGGTCTGGCATTGAACTTCAAATCAAACGTGTCTTTGTTTTTGAAATCTTCTGGGATCTTCACCGTGTCTCTTGTTAATTGTTCATATTGCGAACCACTAAAAAAGGTTAGTTTTAGAGTTTCGTATAGTTGTCTCCTCCCATGAACATACTCATCTTCGCGCAAGAAGTCTTTCATCTGCTGCGCTATACTAGGCATCAGCTGTATTCTGCAGTTTCAACTAATAAATTTCAATTACATAGACGCGTTTTCATATTTTTTTTTTCTCATGCACAGTACACACAGTATAAATTAGAATTAGAAATTACTAACACTACAACTTTTGATTTAATAAATGCAAACTATGTATGATGCCGTAACCACTTAAAATTCGTCTTCTGTCAGATCGGAACCTTCATAGTCCTCATCTTCCTGATCCAATTCGTCGTAAAGCTCTTTATCGCTAAAACCCAAATTTAAAATCTCCCAAGTGTGCTCGTTATTACCTCCAGAAATGGTTCTAATCAGTTTAAGCATACTTTCCTTCGATGGTTCAGCAACTTTCACAACATTTCTCTTTAGTTCTGGTATTTCTTTACTGTGACCAATCGACATACCAACTCTAACCAATGTCTCAATGCATTCATTAGAATTAGTAACCAAATCTTTATCGAATTCCATAGTATTTTTCTGAAATAAGGCTAAAACAGTTGATCCTCCAAATTTAAAATATCCCAATTCATCAGTTCTATTGACTTTATCTCCTTCCTTCACAGACAATATGGTTGATCCAACCATCATTGCTCCAACTGCAACAACAATAACTAAGCCAAATTCTTTTGTATCAATTGGAATAACAACACGGGTATTTTCTCCAAAAACATCAAGATCAGATCTAATTGCCATTGGATTCACTGTGTAATATTCACCTTCAATGAAAACTGGTTTACCTATGGTTCCTTTAACTGGTGAATGAAATCTATGATAATCTTGTGGAGCTAATCTAAAAATTGAAATTGAACAATCATTAAATGATGAAACTATTGATTCATCCATTTGATCACTTAAAAGTTTGGGTATTGTAAAAGCTCTTGATTTGATCCATATTTTATTAGCCAACAATAAATTATTGAACGTAGTACATCTTGAATCCGCAGCACTAACAATGATTCTATCATCTTCACCTTCAGGTAATCTTGCACCTGGTTTTAATTTCCTATAAAAAAACTCATTGAAAGTTTTGAAATTTGTATCAACGCATTCAGATAAATCTAAATGATGAAATTTGATAAAAGAATCAATCTCTTTAACAGAATTTGGTGAGTCAAATCTTTCACCTTGTTTAATTGATAAATTTTTCAATAAATTCTTCATTCTTTTAGAATCAGTTCCTTTACCTTTATAAAGTAATCTTATCCCCAATCTAATATACAATGCCATTTTTTCTTCAATAATAAACCCAGTAATTCTATCTTGAACCAAAATATTTGCATTATTTTTCCCCAATGCATATTTCCCATAAGCAAATTTAATTAAAACTTTAGAATACCATCTTTTTGAGGCCAATCCTGCTGTAGCAAACTGCTTTAGTTTATCACCTTTTGCTAAACAAATAGCAGAATGAGTAACCATATCGTGATCTTTTCTTCTTTTCCCACAAAATGGACACCTTTTCAATTGAATATTTTCATGTTGAATAACTTTAATGATTTCATCAATTGTTAATAAATCAGTTACATTTTTATCATTCAATTTATAAAAATCCATAATTTCTTCACTAATCTCAAAATTTCCCAAAAATAAATCCAATTGAATAATATCTAAATTTTTTTCACCAAATCTTGAAATTAAAATATTCCATAAATCAGTTTGTAAATCATTATAATCTCTAAATTTTGCTCTTAGTTTTAATTTTGGTTCTTGTTTATTATTTTCAGTTAAAGGTAACAAGTCCAAGTCATAATCCATAAATCCATCATGATCAATCACATCTTTTAATTTGATTGATCCAATGGCAACTTTATCATGGAATGAAACTCTATCTTTATCTAGAATATTGAAAACTATATCATAATCTTCTTCTGAACTTAGTACCTCAAAGGCTAATTTTTCATTGAAAATTGGTGATAAAGTATGTTTTCTCCATGATGTTCTATAAGTTTTTTTACCAAATGATATAACAACGAATGGATCCATATCAAATCTTGCTTTTGTAAAGCCACGCAATGGTGGTAATCCACTTGCAGATATTATTTCTAAGAAAACAACACCTAATATTTTAGTTTCTTGTTTTAATTTTGTTGGTTTTCTTAAATTCAAACTTGAGAATGATGATGATAATTGTTGGTTTGTATCTGAAAAATCACTGTATGAGTCACAGCTGGTTGCTGATACAGCAGCGCTTGATGGTCCTAAGTAAATAGAACTGTGATTGATCATTGGTTTTTTAGTCAATTGATGTTTTATCAAATCTGGTGCACTTGAAAGTTTAATATTTTCATTTTCATTTTCATGTTCTTCTACGTCTGTATGATCATGATGATGATGATGTCTTTTTGGTGACTCTACCTCGTCCAGTAGTGATTCCACGTCTGTTTCTGTATCAGAATAATAATCTTGATCATCAATTTTGATTTGTTTTTGGAAAGATTGAACCGATGATTTCCAAATTTTAAAATCCGTTATTAGATGATTCTGATGTTTTGAATGTAATTCAAATGCCAATTTGATTTCACCAGTGACAAAAGTGGTTTGTGACTTGGATGATCTTAGTTTATACCATTTTGGTTCTACTTTTGTACAAATAGCCCCAGTTTTTGGATCTTCTATAAATAAATCCAGTATATTCAATCTCAATTCACCTAAATATATGGAGTATTTCCTGTGCTTGTCAAAAACAGCAATGTATACAATTGGAGAGTCTGATTTGAGTGAGAATTGAAACTGTAGGTTCCATTGAGGATTAACTGTGTTTTTCACTCTATGGGTTCTTTTTGACTGTCTAGCATACACTATTCCAGCAACCTGCAGTGTGGATGTTAGTGGAAGAGTCAATTGTGTGAGTTATGACTTTGGGAAGCATACCATGTTCAAGTTTTTGGCATTGGAAGACTCTGCAAGGTCTCGTCCCTGGGGAGTTGTTAGTATTAAGAATGCCATGATAAATAGCGTCAAAAGCTGCAGCATAAAAACTACGAGTCAGTGCTCACCTGGTAGACGTCCACCTGGAGCGTGATCTTGCGCCTCTTGACCTTCACGGTGTGCTTCCTTTTCTTGCTGTGTTTGTTCCCTGGCAGGATGCGCATCATCTTCGTTTCAAAGCAGCACTAGACTGTGTGCTCTTCTCACGTCGTTCTAAATTCTAATTTTGGTGTTGAAATTTTTGGGTAATTTTATCATAATTTTTATGCTTCAGAGATGTGGCGAGTGTGCTGTCCAGCTGCTGTGCCACTTTTTTGTATTATACATTTAAATTTAAAAAAAAATTTGTGCTGCTTCTACCAGCTGCTGATTTGGAATTTTTGACCAGCTGGAAGGAAATGTTATTCATTAATATGAGTGATTTGAGAACTAGAATTAGAAGAAGAACAAGCTTTGAAAATGGTGGACCAGCTGACAGTTTTTACACCAGGTGGACAAGTGCTCTACAAACACACAACAAGAAAGGTCCCAGACAGCGTGATCAACGCGCTCATTGCCAACATATTCATCTTTGATATCGCCAACGACAGTGCTGGCGAAGTGGGAAACTATAATACCAGTGGGTTCAGCTTGAAATACCAGCGTGTGAACAATCCGGACTTCATTGTGGTTGCAGCGTATCCAACTGCTACACCGTTGAAATACGCAGAGAAATTGGTCTCAGTGCTCTCTATATTATTTAAAGAAGTGTTCAGTCAGCAGCTCCTAGAGAATATTAACAATGAAGCTCCAATTACTTACAATTTGGAAGAAGAAACTACAAAATTTGATCAATATTACAAAATCAAATTCAACGAACTGGCAAACTCAAGCATTGAAGATGAGGATGAACAATCAAACGAAGAAAAATCTCTCAAATCAACAAACCAGGTGCAGAAACCAAAACAACAACCACAGCAACAAAATAAAGGTAAGAAACTACGTAAATGGGGTGCTGATGGGTCTGCTACTGAAGAAGATTCAGATTATACTTTAGATTTTTCAACAGGTGAAGGTGGTTCTTCCACAACATCAACCATCAAAATCAATCAACATGATATTGGTAATAAAGACACTAAAACAGGAAATTTCATAGTGAAGGACTTAAAGGATGAAATTGATGAATTATTAGCAAACTCAAATAAAAAACAAGAAATCAAAGAACCTTATAGTTTTTTAAAAAAATTCACTGGTGGTAAAACTATTACTCAAGATGATATAAAATCAACATTAGTTGAATTACAAAACCATTTAATTAAAAAAAATGTTGCACCAGAAGTTGCCAAATATTTAACTTCAAATGTTGAAAAAGCTTTAATTGGCTCCAAAACTAAAAGTTGGACATCAATTAAAACTACTGCAAATGAAGCATTAGCTA
The DNA here is from genome assembly GCA_030573755.1 of Starmera amethionina. Lineage (NCBI taxonomy): Eukaryota > Fungi > Ascomycota > Saccharomycetes > Phaffomycetales > Phaffomycetaceae > Starmera > Starmera amethionina. The sequence goes on from JAJMDW010000165.1 coordinate 190,005, forward strand.
AATCATTGACTAAAATCTTAACTCCAGGTACTTCAGTCAATTTATTAGAAGATATAAAATCAAATCCAAGACCTTATGTCATTTCAGTTGTTGGAGTTAATGGTGTTGGAAAATCAACAAATTTATCCAAACTAGCATATTGGTTATTACAAAACAATTTTAAAGTTTTAATTGTTGCTTGTGATACTTTCAGATCAGGTGCTGTCGAACAATTACGGGTTCATGTAAACAATTTGAAAAATTCAAGTGAAAATAAAGATTCAATTGAATTATTTGAAAATGGTTATGGAGGAAGTGATTTGGTTGCTAAACTCGCGAAAAATGCAATTTCATATGGTACTCAAAATGGATTTGATATTATATTAATGGATACTGCAGGCAGAAGACATAATGATGCAAGATTAATGGCACCTTTGGAATCATTTGCTAAAGCTGCAAAACCAAATAAAATCATTATGGTTGGTGAAGCTCTAGTTGGAACTGATTCAGTTCAACAAGCTAAAAATTTTAATAAAGCTTTTGGTCCAGGACGGACTTTGGATTTTTTCATCATAAGTAAATGTGATACTGTTGGGGATTTGATTGGAACAATGGTTAATATGGTTTACGCTACTAATATTCCAATCTTATTTGTAGGGGTTGGACAAACTTATACTGATTTACGTACTTTGAGTGTTGAATGGGCAGTTAAAATGTTGATGAGTTGATCATTCATCAACTTATCCACAAATATAGAAAATTTTAAGTTTGGAAGTGGTTTGATCTTATATAATTACACTAGTTGGAACACTTTTTATATTCGGTATTGAGAATTTAATATAAAATAATTAGTTTAATAATTCTACTTTAGTATTGTAGGCCGAATGAATTATATTAAGAAGCTGATGAATTGCATGGTCTCGACTCTGTCCACTCTTCAATGTGCATGTTAATTTTTTTTTTTTTTGTTTTTTTTTTTTTGTTTTTTTCACCAAAATTGAAAACTGTTTGATCACCGAAAAACTCAAGATTTAAACAGCTGCTAATTTGCGTATGGCTGTTTAATATTTATTTTGGCACTTGTCAATATGGAGCACCCTTATGCACAATAAATTGTGTCAAATTTATTTCAGAAACTTAGAATTACCGGAAATGAACAGAGATCTAAAACGAGATTTTCTTACAATAATCCAATACAAATACATCTCTTCAACCAACTAGACTATATGTCAGTAGAGTACTCTTTCTATATAACCAACTAATTGCTTCAAATTCTTCAAAACACAAGTCGTATACTTGCTTCTCAACACTTTCATTTCCCAAACAGGCAACTCTTCCGGTTTTTTTTAAAAAAAAATCACCTAAAATTCCCACCAAAACTGAAAATTGCAAACTTGCAAAATCGCTAGTTAGCTTTAAAAAAAAATCAGAATCGATTTAATCTGTCAGCGCTGAACGATTGCCGCGTGTTCTGAGACAGATTCAACCACAGCACATAAAGCAGCAAGCTTGCATTGACAAACAGACGCTTTTCAGCCAGTCCCGAACCCATCACCACTGTTCATATTCACAACATTATTAATAAACAGAGTGGGTTCACTATAAGACGGTAAAATAAAGCACGTACCTTTAAATTCCCATCCAGACACACATCACACAACAGTTCACCATTACTGAAAACGATTCATACTACGTTTCCTTCCACTACAACTCGGAAAGGATGACACGTCGTACAGCTAGAAAAGCTCCAAAACAGCATGATAATAGATACTCTGAAGTTGATAATGATGAAAATGTTAACCAGAACGGTCATCATGATGATGAAGAGGAGCTGTCTCAGTTTACACGTCGCAAGATCCAGAAGATTAACTACGCTGCAATAGAAAACAATTATGATAATTTAGATGAGGAGTTGGGGATTAAACCTGAAGATTCTGATGATGCACTCAATCATAATAGCAGACGATCAAAAAGAAATGGTAATGGTCATTCAGCTAGAAGAAGTAGTAATGCCGAAGAAGAAGATGATGATGATGATGATGATGATGATGAAGTCAATTTCAATAATAGACGTTCAAGGAGTTCAAGAAAATCTACTAGACATCATGATAATGATGCAGAAGAAGATGAAGAAGATTACATTAATGAGGAAGATGAAGAAGAGTATCTTTCAGAATCTGATAATAGTGTAAAACGTGAACGCAAAAGAATTAAAGATTTTGTTTTAAAAGATGAAGACGATGAGGAAGAAGATGAAGATGCTGAATATGGAACCAGATCTTCAAGAAGTAGAAATAGAAACAGAGCTAGAAGTGATTCAAGAAGAAATACAAGAAATAAAAGCTCGAGAAGAAATAGAATAACTGCAAATGATGATGAAGATGAAGACTATCATGAAAGACCTAAAAGACGCCGTCGTAATTCAGAAGAAGATGAAAGAAATTCAATTTTAAATGAATTACAAGATTTAGAAGATTCTTCTTCACCTCCTCCATTTTTAGACGACTCTCCCCCTCCAAACAGAGCATTACGTCAAAGGAAAAACAACGTTGATTATACAATTCCACCACCTCTGCCAGAAAACTTTGATGATAGCTCCTTGATGATTGCACCTGCTGTGCCAACAACACCAAGAAGACGTGGAGGTGGCTCTGCTCCACTACGAAGACTTTTCCCAACAGGCGGTCCTTTTGGTGGTGGTGATGTTACTTCCATTTTTGGTACGAATTTCTCTTCAACTTTAACTGGATTAACTGGTAATCAACTAGCTGGTGGTGTTGACTCAGATTCTTCTGATGATGAAATTTTAGCTGTTGGTGAAACTTCAAAAAGATTATCAGTTTCTATCCATAATAACCCTCTATCAACTAATAAGAAAAATAAAAAACAAATTGCTGACTCTGATCCTTTAGGTGTTGATATGAATATTGATTTCAATTCTGTTGGTGGTTTAGATAATTACATCAATCAATTAAAAGAAATGGTTGTTTTGCCTTTATTATATCCAGAAATTTACCAAAATTTCCATATAACACCACCAAGAGGTGTTCTTTTCCATGGTCCTCCAGGTACCGGTAAAACTCTTATGGCTAGAGCTTTAGCTGCAAGTTGTTCAACTCAAGGTAAAAAAATTACGTTTTTCATGAGAAAAGGTGCTGATTGTTTATCTAAATGGGTTGGTGAAGCTGAAAGACAATTACGTTTATTATTTGAAGAAGCCAAAAAACAACAACCAAGTATCATTTTTTTTGATGAAATTGATGGTTTGGCACCAGTTAGATCTTCTAAGCAAGAACAAATCCATGCAAGTATTGTTTCCACTTTATTGGCGTTGATGGATGGTATGGATAATAGAGGTCAAGTTATTGTCATTGGTGCAACTAATAGACCAGATGCTGTTGATCCTGCTCTACGTCGTCCTGGTAGATTTGATAGAGAATTTTATTTCCCATTACCAGACCTAAAATCAAGACAAGAAATTTTGAGAATTCATACAAAAAAATGGGTCCCACCTTTATCAGACCTATTTATTGAAAAATTGGCTCATTTGACCAAAGGTTATGGTGGTGCTGATTTAAGAGCTTTGTGTACAGAAGCAGCTTTAAATAGTATACAAAGAGCATATCCTCAAATTTATAATTCAAATGATAAATTGAAGATTGATGTTTCTAAGATTCAAGTTTCTGCAAGAGATTTTATGAGAGCTTTAGAGAAAATTGTTCCATCATCTGCAAGATCTGTATCAAACTTGTCATCTCCATTACCTGAACATTTAGAGCCTCTACTATCAAATGAATTAAATGAGATCACAAAAAAATTATCAAAATTGATTCCAAATGTTAAAAAAATGACCTCATTAGAAGAGGCAATGTTTGTTGATCCAACAGAAGGTGATGAAGATGGAGGATTTGGTAAACATGAGTTATTAAGAAGATTAGAATCAACAAGAATTTGTCGTCCAAGATTATTATTAACTGGTCATTCAGGTAATGGTCAACAATATATTGGTTCAGCAATTTTAAATTATTTGGAAGGTTTTAATGTTCAACATTTAGATTTATCATCAATTTTTAATGATTCTACAAGATCTGTTGAAACTGCTATAATTCAGGGTTTTATTGAAGCACGTCGTCATCAACCGTCAATTATTTTTATCCCAAATATTGATATTTGGTTTATGACATTACCTGAATCTGCAAAATTAACATTTGAAAGTTTATTAAGATCATTAAACTCCAATGAAAGAATTATGTTGTTAGGTTTGAGTGAAACACCATTATCTTCAATTAACCAAGGTTTGAAACGATTATTTGGTTTATCAGGTGATAATTATTATGAATTAAGAACTCCAACAAAACAAGAAAGATTGAATTTTTTTCAATCCATCAAAGTTTCTATTCAAATGAAACCAATTGAATTTTCAGACTCAAGACCAAAACGTAAACTAGAAATTCTAGAAAAAGTTGAAATAAAGAATGATAAAGTTAACTCAAAAGCTGATTTAAAAAATTTAGAGAAATCTGATATGAGATTGAAAAATACATTAAAAATCAAATTATCAGGTCTAATGGATTTATTTAAACAACGATATAAAAAATTTAAGAAACCACCAATTGATGATTCCTTACTAATTCATCTATTTGAACCACCAAATCCATTAAATCCAATTCAATATGGTTATGAAAAACATGAAAATATGATTTTGGAAGTTTCTACTCAAAAGAAATTTTTCAATATGGATCTTGATATCATTGAAGAAAGATTATGGAATGGATTTTATTCTGAACCAAAACAATTTTTAAGAGATATTGAACTGATTTATTTGGATAGTGTGACTTTAAATGATAGAGAAAGATTAATTAAAGCTTCTGAAATGTTTGCAAATGCACAAGTTGGAGTTGAAGAAATTTCAACACCTGAATTGATTGAACAATGTAAAGGATTGAAATTTAGAGAAAATGAAAGAAGAAAAATTTTTGAAGAAGCTGTTAAAAAGCAAGAAGAAGCTTTGAAATTACAACAAGAATTAGAAGCTGAAAAAAATGTAAGTTTACCAGTTAATGGCGTTTCAAGTATTGAGGCTGCTCAAGGTGATAATCAATTGAGAGATATTGAAACTGAAGAAACAGTTGATACAACTGTTAACCCAATAACAAAAGATGGAAGTGTTTCAATTTCTAGTAGTTCAACCAAAATGGAGATCAATAGTCTGTTGGATGCACCAGCTCCAATTTCAACGGCAACAGAAGTAAAAGAAGATGAAGTTATGGAAGATATTCAACCAACACTTGAAGAAACTGATGAACCTAACGTTTTATCATCACAAAATTTTGAAAAACAAGTTGAAGAAGAACCTGAAGAACCATTACCGCCATTTATTATAGACATTGAAAAACTTGATCGAATAATTGAATCATTAGCATCAGATTCTGAAGGATTTGAAATTGAACTTTTAGAACAAATTAACTCTAAAATTATGGATATTATTTGGACAGATAGAAAATTATGGAATCGTAATAGTACATTAGATAAAATTTCTGAAGAATTAGAAGCAATTGGAAAAGAATATATATAGCTGGAAGTTTCAAATTCCATTGCGCAAGTCAATGATGTCTATGTATAAAATTTAAATAAATTTTTTCAAATGGTTTGATGAAATCAATCTTGTAATTCTAAAAACATTTTTGAAATTTGTAAAACAGTTGTATCATCACCAAATTGTCCAATCAATTGAATTGATGTGTTGTTTTCCCATGGGATAGAAATTGCAGGTAGGCCAGCTAATGATGCTGGAACGGTTAAAGTATCATTCAAATAAATGTCTGTGATTGATTGTTTATCGAATTCATCTAATGTTGAAGGTTTTGAAATTGAAGTTGGTGATAAAATGATATCAACTCCATTTTCATTTGGATTTGGTGTTGGATTGAAAACATTTGGGAATTTGAAAATTGAGTCAAATTGACTTTTCAAGTTATTTCTTTCATTTATTGCCTTTAAGTAATTATTTTCAAAAGATTCAGATTGTAAATTATAATTTCCTAATAAAATTCTATTTTGAACTTCTTTCCCAAAACCAGTTGATCTAGTTTTCGCATAATGATTAGTATCATCATCTGATCTGTATCCGTACCGTATACCATCATAACGAGCTAAGTTTGATGATGCTTCCGCTGGTGCTAAAGTGTAATAGATTGGTAAAGAATATTTCAAGTTTGGAATTGAAATTGGAATGATATCAAAATCATTATGGAATTGTATCAAAATTTTTTTCCAAGATTCAATAACTTCTGGTGCTAAATTCTTGATTAAAAATTCCACTGGAACACCAATTCTTATTTTTCTATTGAAAACAGTGTTATCAATATCATCAATTTTATTTCTATAATCTTGAGATAAAGAAGTTGGATCTTTTTCGTCAAATTTGTTTAAAGTTTCATAAACTGTTTGTATCAAGTCAATATCTTTACTCAAAATCCCAACTGTATCCAAACTTTGAGCATATGCAACAACCCCCCATCTTGATATTCTACCATAAGAAGGTTTAAATCCAATGATCCCATTATAAGCAGCCGGTAATCTAACAGAACCACCGGTATCAGTTCCAATACTAAAATCCACTACACCGGCACTTACAGCAGCAGCAGATCCACCAGATGATCCTCCACTAATACGTTTTTCATTGGGATAAAGAGGGTTTAATGTTGGTCCAAAAATTGAATTTGTAGTACTAGAACCCATACCAAATTCATCCATATTTGTTTTCCCCAAAATAGTCGCACCTGCATTATTTAGTAGTTTTATAATGGTAGCATCAAATGGGGACTTATAATTCTCCAGGATCTTGGAAGAACAAGTTGTGAATTCATCTTTTGTTACAATGTTGTCTTTTATAGCGGCTGATTTGTTTGATAATGGTGCATTTTGTAAGGAAGTGATTGGGTTTGTTTTCCTGATAGATGTGAAGATATTGAATTTAGCTTGAGCTTCAAGTGCTTTCGAAACGAGATTTGAGTACTGCAACGACATCTCAATTTCTCAGATTTTTTTTTTTTTTTTGGTTGTTATTTGAAGAAAAATGATAATTTTTGAATTTTTTTATTTTTTTTAAAAAATTCAAACGCTCTGTAAAACAAAGAATTTCAGAGATCTTTTTTTTATTTATTTTAAGGAAAATGTCAAAATTTGCAGATTTGGAAGGAATTGTGAGTCAAATCAACTGATTTGGGTTTTCTCAAAATATTTTCTAACTAACAAATAATTTTTTTTTTTTTTCTCAGGATCTCGAGTCAAAAGAAGTGTATGAAACATCAGATGTGGAGGATACAATTGAGGTTAGTGAATAAGTTAGTGATAATGTGTCTGTTAATTATTAACAAGAATGGTAGTTTGAAGAACATCACAGTTCGAGATCTTCAATTGTGGAAGAAGAGATAGTGGTTGCGGATAGTTTCAAGAAATTTGCAGAGAATTTTGTTTTCAACAGCAACACGGATTTCTCAGATAGAATAGGGAATATCAGGAATAAAAGTTATACTGTGAAACATGGAGAAAGTGTTTATAGTAGGATTGAGAAGATAAGACGAGAGATGATAGAGTTACAAAGGGATCTTGAAGAAGGAGAAGAGAATGAAGACGAGAACCTTAATAGGCAAGTTGATGATTTGAAGAGTTTGTTTATAGAACTTAACAAACGTGTAAAAGATCAGAGGCTAATAAAATTGGAGTTGGAAGATGATTTGATTGAAGGTGAAAGTAAGATTGAATTAATTAAACCAAAAAATCAAGATCCAGAGAAATATATTCAACTTGAACAAAAAATCCATGAGATTGAGAAGATAATAGGAATTGATTTGAATATAGATAACAAGTTGTCTATACAAGGAATGATCAATGATATTTATAGGAAATTAAAATTGATCAGTAATGATGAAGGATCCATGGAAAGAATTTCAGTGTTGATTGATGATATTAATTTAAAATTTGAAAAATCTATAGCGATTAGAAGATCACTTTATAATGATAAAGATGAAGATTTGATTAAAAGGGAAGAGAAGATTGATGAGATATATGGTAAATTTAATAAGATCAGTAAATTTGAGACAGAATTGCCGTTGTTGATTAAAAGATTGGAGTCATTGAATGATTTACAATTGCAAACTCGAGACGTTGTGGAGTTGAATAAACAGGTGCATTATAATGTGGATGTGTTGTCTACAGATTTGAAAAAATGGGAAGATAGTTTGGATGGGTTAGAGAAGAAGTTGGATGATTTGGATGCTTCATTTGAGAGGAAGAAGAGTGAAATACTAGAAGCTGTTGGTAAATGATTTATTAATTTGCATTTTTGGTTTAATTATCGTAGAGGTTGATTGTACAATGTATACCAGACTCCAGTAAGTTGTAACCTAATAAAAAGTAAAAAGAAAGAAATTAAATCATTCAAAGAGTCATTCCGGTGGCGGCGTGCGTCTGCATGGACTTGCCCTTTACAGCCTAGCTCTGCATCACGACTAGTCCCGTCCCCTCATTTTAAACTCTGCCACACGGCCCACACCTCTAGGCTCTAACTAGTCCATCATATTGCGGTCTCGCCAAACACCGGCTGCTCACGGTGGTTTCTTTTTTTTTTTTTACAACATAAACAGCTTATTAACACAAGTATGGCTGCAACAGACAAAATTTGTCACTTATAAGGATATATTTAGATGCTGTTAATTTGTATGGCAGAACTGTTCCAATATTTTGTGTCAACTTTCTTCTAAACCCAAACTCATTCAATTGTAATTTGTGCACTGCTCTTCTTTATCTCCACTCCGGTGACCCTGGGGGCCTGGGGCCTACATCTCCCATGTCCAATAGCGGCGTGATTAGTCACTGAAAACAGAAAAAAATTTTCCATCATTTTTTTCCTAATATAAATTCCCCAGTTTTTCACCTTAATACGATATCAAACATTAATGTAGTTGAAACTTGACTGAATATATTATTTGAAAATGTCTGCCAGTGCTGACACTACTTCTGAAAAAGAGGTTTCTCAAAACGAGGAAACCTATTCTGTTACAAAACTTTACTCACAAGAGATTATCACTGATGAAGAAAAAGAACTGAAAACTAATGAATTAGCTACAAAATATAACATCAATCAAAGAAAATTGATGTGGAAAATGGATATTTGTATTGTTCCCCCATTTGTTTTATTATACTTCTTAGCATTTTTGGATAGAATCAATATATCAAATGCTGCTGTTTATGGAATGAGTAAAGATTTGAATTTAACTGGTAATCAATTTAATACTGCTTTAGTTGTTTTTTTTGCTCCATATATCTTTTTTGAAATTTTATCAAATTGGTTAATGAAAAAAGTCCCACCTCATATTTGGTTAAGTGGTTGTATTTTTGCATTTGGTATTGTTACTCTTGGTTTAGGTTTTGTTAAAAATTTTGGTGGTTTAGTTGGTTGTAGATTCACTCTTGGATTATTAGAATCTGCTACATTCCCAGGTATTTTTTACGTTTTATCGACCTATTATACAAGTGCTGAAGCTCAAAGACGTTTCAGTTTTTTCTTTAGTGGTACTTGTCTTTCAGGTGCTGCTGGTGGTGCTATTGCTTTCAGAATTAATGATTTGGATGGTGTTCATGGTTATCCTTCTTGGTCATGGATTTTCATCATTGAAGGTACTTTTACTGCAGGTTTAGCATTCTTATTATATTTTGCCATCCCAGATTTCCCAGAAGATGCTCGTTTCTTAAATGATGATGAAAAAAAATTCATTTCTGAAAAATTAGAAATTCATTCAGTTTCATCTGGTTTTGATGTTGAATTTGGTTGGAGAGATTTATCAAAGGCTTTTTTCTCTGATCCATTATTTCTTCTTTCTGCATTAGCTTATTTTGCTTTAATCATTCCAGCTTATGGTTATGCTTATTTTGCCCCATCAATCATTAAAGCTATGGGTTATACTGCTCAATCTGCTCAATCCCATTCAGTGTACCCATGGATTTGTGCCTTTGGTATTACCAATGTTTTAGCCTTTGCCTCAGATTATAAGAAAATCAGATGGCCATTTGCTGTTTGTTCAGCTGTTGTGGCAATTATTGGTTTAGCTTTAGTTTTGGGTGTTACTGGTAATGAAAATGCAAGATATGCTGGTTGTTTCTTGACTGCAAGTGGATTATACAGTTCAATGCCTTCATTAATTTGTTGGACTTCATTAAATTATGGTGGTCATTTAAGAAAATCTTTAGGTACTTCTTTCCAAGTTGGTTTTGGTAATATTGGTGGTATTATTTCTGTTTTCTTATTTTTAAAGAAAGATGCTCCTCGTTACGTTAAAGGTTTATCTGTTTGTCTTGCTTTTACTGTTCTTGCAATTATTTTGTTATTTGTTGTTTTAGGTTACTATGTTTTACAAAATAAAAAGAAAGCTACTGCTGAATATAAGGAAAAATTCTACAGTCAAACTGAAAGAGAAATTGTTTTACAAGGTGATTTGAATCCTGCTTTCAAATATTTGTACTAGGTTTCCAGTTTTCATAGAAAGTGATGATTTATGTAAAATAAAAAAGTTTAGAAGTTGATAATAATAATAATAATAATAGCGTTTGTTTTTCGAATAAAATATCAAACCTGATTGTAGATTTTACATATAAAAAAGAATTTTGTGTCAAATCCATTTTCATCGAAATCAGTTTTTACTATTTAGCCATGGCACAATTTACGAACAAATTAAAGTCAACCACTTTAACCGAATCTTGGAATTACTTGAAGCCGACGTTAAATTATAGAACTTAGGAAACAAGAAAATAAAAACAGTAAAATGTGTCACCTCCTTAAATTGGAATTGACACATTTCTTCAGTCTCATTTTAAAACCAAATCAACATATCATTTTTATAATCTGAAATATATTCATACTTAAATTTTGTCTTAAAAGTCTTTCAAATTCTTAAATTTTATCCAATTTTCAAGTTTTTCAAAATTGAATTCCTGGAAATCGGTTATTGACGATTTTTTTTCTTTAAAAAAAAATATTTTTCAAATTTGAAATTTTAAGAAATTTGAAAAATGAGACTTTTTGCAAGACTTGAAGACTTTATAAATTGAATTAATTTAAATATTGGGGTTTTAAAATGTTTTTTTGGTTTAGTTGTGATTAATTCAAAGTTGAGTTACACTGACGTGAATGATGGTATGTACTATGTAGAAGTTTGGAAATAATGGGACATATTTCAATTAAGAATTAAAAAGAGTGCCGAAATGATTCACTCTTTCCACAGTGACTAAATTTTAGACCATAATATTAATGAAAATTGTGATCAGCTGTGAATTTAGTACATATTTGGGTGTTCACCTGATAATTATCTGACAATTTAAAGGTTCTTGAAAGTTAGGCCGTTGCTGGAACTTGGAAGATTTACTTTTGGTATCAATTATTTCTTCTGTACATATTAAATTAGAGATACTTCTCTTATAAATTTCCTTGTATAGAATATTTTAGTTTTTTAATTTATAATTTGCCCGTTGATCCAATATTTCTGACAGATGTATCAGCTCGATATTGTTCTTCACACTGCTTTTTTTCTATATCCAACGGTGAATATTTCACCTACATGATCTTCAAAAAACTTCACAGAAAGTAAAGATAATTATTAGTATGCATAAAAAGTAAGAAAAGAATATTGGTAACACATAAGTATTGAAGCTACATGTTGAAATATTATTTTAATTTCCAGATAACCAGGACATTAACTGGCTTACTGGCATCTCTCAAAATTTTTCTGTTGACTATCATCATCACGATTCACCTCTTTTTTTCACAATTGATTCAACCTCTTCTCTCATTTAATTATTAGTCCCACAATCATGAATATAGTCTCCTAGTCTCACTTTTTATTTCTTATAAACTTTTTCAATAGTTAATATGTATGCAAAAAACAAAAAAAAAAAAAAAAACAATCTGTCATACATTCAAAGTTTCCCAATTGAAGATATAAAACCCACAAGCATTCTTCCAATATTATATTATACCAATCAAAGATTAAAAAAAAAAAAAAAAGTAAAGAAAAGCTTAAAATATTCATTCTTAAAAAATAAAAAGAATGTCTGAATCTGAATCTCAAAACCAATCAAGTTCTTCTGCCAAAGAACATGCAGCAGAAATTGAAAGCAATGAAATTGATATTCACAAAGTTCAATACAATTCAGAACAATTATCTGATGAGGAAAAAGATTCTAAAACTGCCGAGTTAGCAACAAAATATAACATCAATCAAAGAAAATTGATGTGGAAAATGGATGTTTGTATTGTTCCTCCATTTTTAGTCCTATATTTTTTAGCATTTTTAGATAGAATTAATATGGGGAATAGTTATGCTTATGGTATGGGTAAAGCTTTAAATTTACATGGAAATCAATATAACATTGCATTGGTTGTGTTTTTTGTTCCATATATTTTTTTTGAAATTTTATCAAATTGGTTAATGAAAAAAGTCCCACCTCATATTTGGTTAAGTGGTTGTATTTTTGCATTTGGTATTGTTACTCTTGGTTTAGGTTTTGTTACAAACTTTGGTGGTTTAGTTGGTTGTAGATTTGTTTTAGGTATATTCGAATCTGCTACATTCCCAGGTATTTTTTACGTTTTATCAACCTACTATACAAGTTCAGAAGCTCAAAGACGTTTCAGTTTCTTTTTCAGTGGTACTTGTTTAGCTGGTGCTGCAGGTGGTGCTATTGCTTTCAGAATTAATGATTTAGATGGTGTTCATGGTATTGGTTCATGGGCTTGGATTTTCATTATTGAAGGTACTTTCACTGCAGGTTTAGCATTCTTTTTATTTTTTGCTATCCCAGATTTCCCAGAACATGCTCGTTTCTTAAATGATAATGAAAGACAATTTTTAAGAGAAAAATTGGAAATTCATTCAGTTTCTTCTGGTTTTTTCATTGATTTTAATTATAAAGATTATTGGAAAACTTTCAAAAATGAGCCATTATTCATTTTAACCTCTTTATGTTATTTTGCTTTAGTCATTCCAAGTTATGGTTATGCATATTTCTCACCAACTATCATTAAAGCTATGGGTTATACCGCCCAAGCCGCTCAATCACATTCAGTTTACCCATGGATTTTAGCATTTGGTTATACAAACGTTTTGGCATTTGCTTCTGATTATAAAAAAATTAGATACCCATTTGCCATTTCTTCTGCTTTAATGGCTATTGTTGGTTTGGCTATGGTTTTGGGTATTTATGGTAATGAAAATGCAAGATATGCTGGTTGTTTTTTGGCTGTTACTGGTTTATACAGTTCAATGCCTTCATTAATTTGTTGGACTGCTTTGAATTTTGGTGGTCATTTAAGAAAATCTTTAGGTACATCTTTTCAAATTGGTTTTGGTAATATTGGTGGTATTATTTCTGTTTTCTTATTCTTAAGTAAAGATGCTCCACATTTCACTAAAGGTTTAGGTGTTTCTCTTGCATTTGTTGCCTTTTCAGTCATCGTTTATTTAGTTATTGTTTACTACTTGATGAGACAAAATGCTAAAAAACAAACGGAAGAATATAAACAAAAATTCTTTAGCCAAAGTGAAAGAGAAATTGTTTTACAAGGTGATTTAAATCCAAGCTTCAAATATCTTTTATGATGATTTTAGATTTAGTTGAAAAAAAAGTTATTATTTAAATAAGAATGATTCTATGATGTTGTGTTTTTCTTGTTTTTATATATTGATTAATGAATAATAAGTAATAGTTGATTTAAAAAAA